>JANAVB010001939.1:0-37945 GCA_029216955.1 Iris pallida | reverse complement strand
AAATTCGATTTCTAAAACTGGGAAATATCCCAAATCCTGGAAATGGCACTGTGTACTCGACAAAAAGGTAAACCCGATTTCGTGTCCAAACCCAACTATGACACGAAACCCTTGGTTGGTAAGTGATGCCCCAAGTGTCCTCTAGTGTCCTAGGTGCCTGACACGACACCACGATACGATTTGATGTGTCCATTCTCTCAAAAACCCAATCGGGTAAACTGACACACACACACGAATACACTGCGTCGTGCACGCGTGCAACTCTCTCTAGACACGACACACACCTCGTATCTCGTGCTCGTGCACGAATGTTCACCTAGGGGTTGTGCACGTGTCCAAGTGCCTGCCTCGTGTCCACGTTGCCCAGGACACGATACGAAATCCGTATCAGTCGTGAAAAACACGACTGATACGCGTGTTCAGACCGCGTCGTGCACGCGGTCGAGCATCTCGTGCTCGTGACACAGGACACAACACATCTCGTGCTCATGTCCTAGTGTTCGCCACATGATGGGCTACCCACTCGTGCAAACACGAGGTGCCCAAGTATCGTTCCGTGCGACACGACACGCGCGAAGTTGGCCCCCGCGTGCGTGTGTGCTGACAGTGCACGACCAGTGCACGTGTCCGTATACGTTCGATACGACACAAACGTGTCTCAAACTTGAGGGGGGGCATGTCAGAGGTTGTCCCCTCCTCTGTGTCAATTTTCACGTGTCCACGTATCCTACAGTGTCCGTACTAGGTGTCGAGTAGCAGGGGAGGCTGTATGCCTCAGTGCGGTGTCCTGGCAGTAGGTTCGTGTCGATTTTCGACACGAAAATGATACTGTGTCGTGTTCAGTCAAGTAGGTATAAATTATACTAGTCTAGGGCTATAAGAAAATGTAATTAGTTTTCTATATTATAACAAAGTTTAATCCTTTGTGCATTTCATCAAACAAGGGTTAATAGTCTAGGATACGTGTCCGATACGGACACCAAACCAATCCTAAATTTCACCAAACTTGACCCACAATTAGGGTAGACCTATATGCATGCATTTATGAAGAAAAAATAGAGTATAACTAGGTTTGAGGGCATTACCTATTTGTGCAATTCCAATGGAAAATCAATAAAGAGGGGGTGTGTTTCCTTCCACTTGGTGATGCCCAAAGCTCATAAATTCTGGATTGCTAGCCTCCCTTAGCACCCTTGATGTTGTAGGGTCCCAATGCAAAAGACTAGAGGTGATTTGGATCAAAAATGATCAAGTTGTGGAGGTTTAAAGAAAATGGAATTTTGTAGGATTAAATTCATGTAAAAATCATGAATGAATACAATGGGTTATATAGGAAGGTGTAGGGCTAGGGGGTACCCCATGGCGGCCATGGCAAGGGGGGGTGTCTAGGCTTTCCTTCAAGGTGAAGGCAAAGACTTTCATGCCAAAGGGTTGATATTTTGAGTGATTCAAGCAAAATATCACATGTATAAATATCTATATATTTATCCTACTTTAACCAATGTAAATATCTATCCCCTTAGCATTCTAGGTTAGTAACTAATCCCTAGATTAGGCTAAACTTGGTTAGGGGCTCTCACGACACTTAACAATAATTAAATAATAATAAAACACATAAATCCAATAATTCCAAATAAATCCTAGAAAATTACCAAAATACCCTTTAGGCTAAAAAAGCCTAACTTGATATTCTAAACCTATGGCTAGGCTCACATGATCATGGTTAGTCTCTAGATTATGAAATCTCTAGAGTTTACACTAGGGTTATACAGTAAAGTCACAAAGTCATAAGTCGTGACTTAGAGAATAGTTTTAAATAACTAAAAATCACCAAAATTATATCATGACTAAAATACCATTAATAAATAATAAAAATAATAAATTTTCAAAAATATCCAATTTAAGAAAACTGGGTGTTACAAGTCTACCCTCCTTAAAATAATTTCGTCCTCGAAATTTAGATGGTCGTACTCCTCCTAGGTCAAACCTCCAACAATCAGGGTCGAAGCTACTACCTAGCAACATGCAAGGTCAACAAGTAAAATATGGGTAGTTGACCTATACTGGGTCATGTCCAAAAATTGGCTGGCAGTTTTAGGTCTAATGTGTCCTTAATTCAAATCGAAACCATAAGTAACTCCATGGGGTAAATCAGGATGGAGCCTCGGTCAGGAAAATCGTACCAAGCAAATGAAGCACACGATGGTATGCCTGAGTGGGACACTAAGGTCATGGGTGTAGAGTGTCATGTCTAGGTCATGTATGTGAAATTAGTTTGAGAAAACGACTAGTCTTGTGCTCCTAATTTAAAAGTCACGGTAATGTGCCTACGATGATCATAATTTAGAGTGGGAAAGGTCTATGACCTAAATAGAACCAGAAAATGTGATGCAATAGTAGTGTAAGGGCAGGTTAAGTGGGACATCCTGGTCATAGGTATAGACTGGGAAGATAAGGAAACAATAAATCACAGGGCTAAAAGGGTTACCATTCTATGGTCAGAGCTACTCTATCAATTCTAAGTCAAAAGGCATAACACATAAATTAATTCATTTAAGGGAGAAAAAAATTTCTTAACAAAAGAAGTTATTCAAGAATTATATTAATAGCTAAAGCTCCTACTCCTACTCCTAAGTAAGAGATGAAGAAATAAACAAACAATCGACAAAATCAAAAGAACTACCAGGTCAAAACTTATCACTAATAAAGAAACAGGTAGGAGCGATGGAATTGGATTTCAAGATAGATAATGAACAAGGTGGGAATGGAATTTAGAAGAACAGAACCTGCAAGCACATCGCCAACTGCCTGGGCATCCTCAACTGTCATGGCATAAGCTCGCCCCTGCTGACCTCTTCCAGCCTGTTGCTGAACTGCATAAATCTCTACTGCTGGCTGTAACGGTCCCCTCTGCTGACCTACCGGAGCCTTGGCTCCTTCTCCTGGTGCTGCTCCGTGCTACTCTGCCTGTATATGGGAACACTCCCTCAGCTGGTGGTCCGCTGCCCCACATAGTAGGCACCAGCCCAATCTCTTCCTGCACTCTCTCCATCCATGTCCCGGTTCTTACAGTAGGGACAACTGGTAGTCTGCTGTCTCGGGGCCTGCTGCTGCTGCCTCGGCTGCTGATACTGCTGTGTCTGCCTCTGCTGATGCTGATAGTGAGGCCTCTGGCCTGACCTCCACTGCTGCCTGCTCCCTGTGTATCACGGCCCCTCTTGAGCTTCAGCTCAAGATCAACCTCAGCTGCCATCGCTCCTGCCAGAATCTCCTTAAAAGTGGCATTCCTATCACTCTTGGTCAAGGACTTGACCTCCTTGACCAAGCCCTTCCTGAACCTCCTCGCCTTCGCTGCTCGCTAAGGCCCTCCACGAATCTGCTCAATCGGCAAAACTCACCAGAATACTCCTCTACAGCTGGTTCCCCTGAACCAGGTTCTCGAACTGGGTCTCCAAAGCACCGACTGCCTGATCCGGGAAAAACTTCCCCTTGAAGAGCTCCTTGAAAGCTCCCCATGTCTGCCCTGGAGTGCCTACTCTCGGGTCCGTCTGATACCAGGTACGGGAAAGATCCCGTATCTGGCTGGCTGCTGCCTCTATCTGGAGTCCGGCTGGTATCTCCGCCAGTCGAAAAATCTCCTCAATGTGCTCAATCCAGTCATCAGCATAAAGAATCCCCCTGTCCCCAAGAAGTCCCTAGGGTTCATCTTCTTGAAGTCCTGAATGCCCGGAATCCTCTGCTGTCGCGGCTGCTCCAATCCTCCTTGTGGCTGGACAGCCAACCTCTCCACCATCGTTCTAGCCAGCTGATGGACCTCATCTATGCCCCTGGTAAACTCCGTCGTATGACGCTGCTGCTGGGCCTGCTGCATCTCTAAGAAATGCTGGAAGTATGAAAACATCTGTGCAACATCCACTAATCCAGATGGCATCGGCGGTTGGAACTGCTGCTGGTGCTGCTGAAACTGTGGCTGATGAAACTGCGGGAAAGGCATGTCTGGGGTAGCTGGGATGGTCCTCCGAATAAGTAGAGGTGTACCCCCACAATATGGCAGAAGCTCCCACATGAGCTGGAGTAAGGGGAGCTGTGTCCCCGGGTCCTGAGCTGGATGAAAGGTGGCAGACCTCAGTGGTGTCACCTGGACCGAGACGCTGTGATCGTGTCTCCACCATCCTGAAGACAGATCAACAAGGAAGTCAATAACGGCACAAGGTTGATAGTATCAAGGACAATATGAAATAGATTATACAAATTTGAACAAAAGTCAGTAGGTTCAAATCCATAGAAATTTCTAATTGTGATTGAGTATCCACTCTCTCTATGCCTATTCCTCAAATCCTATCACAGGCTGTAGTGGTACTCTAGTTCGAATACCACTATATAAACTCGAGACCTGCATGGGCCACCACTAAAAACGTGTCACGACCCGCACCCTGTATAGGGGCACGAGAAGTGGGTACGTCCAGCCTACGCCACAGTGTCGGCGGTAGAACGCTGTCCTAGGTCAATTCTAACAATATATAAGGTACTTGTACAGTTTATACTCTCCGAATGGAGGTGACAAACAGAATACAATCTCATCACATCTAGGTAGAAAAATGAAAGATAGATAGATAGACAGATGGTAACTCAAAGAGACAGTAGAATAGATGAAATAAGTCTAAGTGTCTAGGATACATAACATCCAGAATGTCAACTCATAATACAATAAGTCTAAAGTCTATATATCTCAACATCTCAAAATACAACTCAGAATGTAGACAAAATGATAATAGAAAAGACTGTCTAGCTAAACTAGCCTAGACTACTGGGGCAACATCCTCAGCTGCAGGTGGATCCTGCTGAGGGTCTACAACATAAGTATCATCTAGTCCTGCTCTATAATAGGTAGACACCAGGACCTCATCCTCATCCTCTGTAATATTTTCAACAGGTCCAGTCAGGACAGGAACGAGCACAATACATCTCACGCATACATAGTATGATAGGAAATATAAAGCATGCAATAGAGTAAAATACAGGAAACGCTGAAGGAAGATGCATGTAGTAAAAGAGCTAACTGTAATAAATATCTACTATAATAGAGAACTAGCAGTGACTAGTGAGTCAGAGTAAAATATAGACATGTGAATGGCATAGGAGATTCATGACTACAGCTAAGAGTGATTCATGACTACAGCTACTGGGTAATATCTACATGACTATTTCCACTCCTCCATCCCCAATCATACACAAGGATCCGTTCAAGTTATGTTAAGATTCGTGATAAGCCCATAAATGGGTAATTCATGAGAGGCTCTGTGAACTGAGAGTACATGAGTCACAAGCGATTCGTGAATCTATGGAAGCATAGAGATACATGATTCGTGAAACGCACAAACATGCTGTATCTGATGCTCCTGAGGGGGATAACATCTCATGAAAGATCCTATAGTACCAATCCGTGATAACAATCGTGTCAGCATCAAGTAAAGTAATCTAGAGCAATAATATAAATCCTGGCAAGTATGAAACGGTCAGAGAATGTACTCGCCTGATAACTGAATGTCTGAAGAGGATATACTGCCTGAGGACAGATGTATGGCTTCTAATCAGAGCAATACAAGTCACAATGTATCCAAAATGGTAAAAATAGAGTATACAATGCATACTACATGATTCTAGGTCAATCTGGTCAAAGTCAACTCTTGGTCAACTCTAATAGTCAAACTAGGTCACAGGAAGTCATACTAGGTCACAGGAAATCAAACTAATCAAATAAGGTCAAACAAGGTAAAACAAGGTTAAACTAGTCTAATCTAGGTTAAGGTCAACTCTTGGTCAACATTCTAGTCAAACTAGTCAAGTTATCTAGGGTTTAGTCAATCAATGATCAGACTAGTCAAATACTAGTCAATATGGTCAAGCTAGGTCAAGTCTAGGTCAATCTAGACTATCTAAGGTATTACACCACCAGGTAAAGGTATAACCAATACCTATACAATATATCACACAAAATATATAGTACAATACCAACATTAATCCTGAAATCAAGCTAATCCCATACATATCTTAATTTACATAGGGCTATCTATATAACCCATATGGTCAAACCTAATCAACTAGTTAGGGTTTAGTCAAACTTTAGTCAACTAGTCCCTCTATGTTCATCCAAGCCATTTCTAGGTCAATATTGACCTATAGTTGACTTTGGTCAACAATGGTCAACAAGGGTCAATTTGCTAGTTAAACTAGGTCTACTAGACCTATTGGTCAAGTCTAAACCTACTAACCATAGGCCATAGGCCCATGTATCTAGGATACCTTATATAGGTATCTATATCTATATAAAATATGAACCTACCCATATATATATATATAATATTATATATATATAATATATATATATATATATATATATATATATATATATATCTATATATATATAAATATATATATATATATATTCAACTATACCTAATCATATCAATACATATATATATATATATAATACCCAAATATATATATAGTACCCACATATATATATATATATACATATATAGATAGCTAACATATATACATATATATTATATATATATATATATATATAGATATATATATATTTATATATATATATATATATATATATATATATATATATATATATTAGATATTATATATTATATATATATTTATATATATATATATATATTATATATATATATATATAACCCAAATATATATATAGTACCCACATATATATATAATATATATACATATATAGCTAACAATATATTATATATATTATTAAATATATATTATATTATAGATATATATATATATATTATATATATTATATATATATATATTATATATATATATATATATATATATATATATATATATATATTTATATTTATATTATATTTTATTATATTTTTTATGGGTTATATATATATATATATATATATCTATATATATAGATATATATATAGATATATATATATATATTATATAATATATAATATCCCATATATACCCATATATACCCTCAACTATATACCAATATATAACTATATATACTATAACATATATATATATATATATATATATATATATATATATATATATATATATTATATATATAATATATATATATAAAATATATATATATATATATATATATTTTTTTTTTTTTTTTTTATATATTATATATACATAACATATATATAGAGAGAGGGGAAATAGAGAGAGAGAGATGTGAAAGAGAGAATTAGAGAACTGGACAGGAGGGGGGGGTTCCAGATTTTTGGAATCCCAGAAATAACACACACACCCCCCTACACAGTACCATACATACATATATATGTATATATACATAACTACATATATACACATATATATCCTCAAATCTCACCTACACACACATATATATACTACGTATACTACACTGAAAACATACCATTATTTGTATAAAACATAATAAAATAGTTTTGAAATTCGATTTCTAAAACTGGGAAAATATCCCAAAATCCTGGAAATGGCACTGTGTACTCGATAAAAAGGTAAACCTGATTTGTGTCCAAAACCCAACTATGACACAAAACCCTTGGTTGGTAAGTGATGCCCCAAGTGTCCTCTAGTGTCCTAGGTGCCTGACACGATACCACGACACGATTTGATGTCCATTCTCTCAAAACCCAATCGGGTAAACTGACACACACACGAATACACTGCGTCGTGCACGCGTGCAACTCTCTCTAGGATACGACACACACACTCTCGTGTCTCGTGCTCGTGCACGAATGTTCACCTAGGGGTTGTGCACGTGTCCAAGTGCCTGCCCCGTGTCCACGTTGCTCCAGGACATGATACGAAATCCGTATCAGTCGTGAAAAATACGACTGATACGCGTGTTCAGACCGCATCGTGCACGCGGTCGAGCGTCTCATGCTCGTGACACAGGATACGACACATCTTGTGCTCGTGTCCTAGTGTTCGCCACATGATGGGCTACCCACTCGTGCAAACACGAGGTACCCAAGTATCGTGTCCGTACGACACGACACGCGCAAAGTTGGCCCCGCGCGCGTGTTGCTGACAGTGCACGACCAGTGCACGTGTCCGTGCGTTCTCGATACGACACAAACGTGTCTCAAACTTGAAGGGGGCATGTCAGAGGTTGCCCCCTCCTCTGTGTCAATTTTCACGTGTCCACGTGTCCTACAGTGTCCGCACTAGGTATCGAGTAGCAGGGAAGGCTGTATGCCTCAGTTCGGTGTCCTGGCAGTGGGTTCGTGTCAATTTTGACACGAAAATGACACCGTGTCATGTTCAGTCAAGTAGGTATAAATTTACTAGTCTAGGGCTATAAGAAAATGTAATTAGTTTATATTATAACAAAGTTTAATCCTTTGTGGCATTTCATCAAACAAGGGTTAATAGTCTAGGATACGTGTCCGATACGGACACCAAACCAACCCTAAATTTCACCAAACTTGACCCACAGTTAGGGTATACCTATATGCATGCTTTGTGAAGAAAAAAATAGAGTATTAACTAGGTTTGAGGGCATTTACCTATTTGTGCAATCCAATAGAAAATCAATAAGAGGGGGTGTGTTTCCTTCCACTTGGTGATGCCCAAAGCTCATAAATTCTTATTGCTAGCCTCCCTTAGCACCCTTGATGTTGTAGGGTCCCAATGCAAAAGACTAGAGGTGATTTGGATCAAAAATGATCAAGTTGTGGAGGTTTGAAGAAAATAGAATTTTGTAGGATTAAAATTCATGTAAAAATGATCATGAATGAATACAATGGGTTATATAGGAAGGTGTAGGGCTAGGGGGTACCCCATGGCCGGCCATGGCAAGGGGGGTCCTAGGCTTTCCTTCAAGGTGAAGGCAAAGACTTTCATGCCAAAGGTTGATATTTTGAGTGATTTAAGCAAATATCACATGTATAAATATCTAGATATTTATCCTACTTTAACCAATGTAAATATCTATCCCCTTAGCATTCTAGATTAGTAACTAATCCCTAGATTAGGCTAAACTTGGTTAGGGGCTCTCATGACACTTAACAATAATTAAATAATAATAAAACACATAAATCCATAATTCTAAATAAATCCTAGAAAATTACCAAAATACCCTTTAGGCTAAAAAAGCCCTAACTTGATATTCTAAACCTATGGCTAGGCTCACATGATCATGGTTAGTCTCTAGGTTATGAAATCTCTAGGGTTTACACTAGGGTTATACTAGTAAAGCCACAAAGTCATAAGTCGTGACTTAGAGAACAGTTTTAATAACTAAAAATCACCAAAAATCATATCATGACTAAAATACCATTAATAAATAATAAAAAAATAAATTTTCAAAAATACCCCAATTTCAGAAAACTGGGTGTTACACTTCCCATTAGACTCTTGCTGATGAAGATAGGTTTGGAAGAAGACCCATCTGCTCGACTTCGTCTTCGGTAGGGGTTCGCGTAATTCAAACGAGACTCCCACTGCGCTCCTAGGCGTTGAGCCCAAGGTTCTTCCTCAAAAATTTTGACGTTTGGTCATCGCCTTCATCCTTTCGAGATTGTGCAGATGCCATGTTGACTGATAGCACCTTCCTGAAGATTGGGCCGATACTGGTATCGAAATCCCAAGTTGATGCTTCAGATGAATTAGAGTGTTCTACTTCTTCCGCTTCCGAACTCTCTGGAGTTACCGGCGTCGTGATATAGCCCACCCCCATCGAGTATGATGATAGTAGTCATGAGGCTTTCCTTCAGGTGTTGGGAGTCGGAGGGGAAGACGCCGGCCTTTGCCATAGTTCAGGCCCTTGTTGCTTTCAGATCGTAACCCATCTTTTGGATGAGATATTTTGCCTTGTCCGTGTACCGGTAGACTTGCATTCTATCGGTATCCGGTTCTGGATCGAGTGGCGGGAGGTCTTGATGACGCTCGACTTTGCCGAAGATGACGGGTTCTTCGTCCTGGTTCTGCGGTGGGACTATCAAACAGACTCCTTGGGACGGGACTACTCGATTTACATGATTGACGGTCGTTATTTGTGTTTAACGACCGTAGAGCGTTATCTAGTGTATACATGGCATTCTAATGTGGAAGACTAAAATAATTAAAAGACACTCTATTATTGATAAAACACGAGATTTTGTCTCGTGGGATTACATTGTCGAGAGAATGTGCATCTATGTCAGTAGATATGTATTCTCCTAACTCTTCATCTGTGAGCACTGGGGCTGGTTCGGGAGAACTCATCACAGACTTGACCTTGGGATCTGAGAGGGCTATGTGGGCCTTCTCTTGCAGCTTAAGTGAGGCTGAAGATTGCGGAGGCTTGCCTCTAAGACACACCTTCAGGGTGCCTCAACTGTGCCTTTGGTGACCGGTGCCTTCCTCTGTAGTTTTGCCACAAGGGGAGCCGACATTTGAGGAGGTTTTCCTTTGAGCCGTATCTTCAAGGGAGCATCGGTGGATGTTCTACCTAGAGAAGTCGGTGCTTTTCCAGGTAACTTGATTGCCATGGGAGGCAGCATTTGAGGCGGTTTTTCTTTGAGTCAAATTTTCAGAGGAGCATTGGAAATCATCTTTGTCTCCACGTCCGTCTCCGCCGCCGTTTCTGCTTCGTCATCAGCATCATTGGCTTTTCCTTCATCGAGCGACTTATATAAGCTAGCATCAGTGAAGTAGGCTTCGACCCCTTTGAAAGGGTCAATGTCCGCGAACAATGTTTGGATGATGTCGTTAGTGGACACGTACTTCATGCATTGGTGGAGTGTAGACGGCACTACCATGTACTCGTACAGCCACGGGCGACCTAGTAGGAGGTTGTAGTTGACGTCGGCGTCCACGATATAGCAAGTCACTTCGGTTCGGAGATTACTGATATGACACACTACTAGAATAAGTCATATTAGCGACGCAATTAGCGACATTTTATTAAAATATAGCTAACGTTTAAGGAATTAGTGACGTATTCTATAAACGTCGCAATACGTCACTATTACCGACGATCGACGACGTTTTGCAACTTTTTTGTGTATAAGAAAACATACGTCACGGATAAGTCGGCGAACGTCGCTAATATCACTAATATTAGCGACGTTTACCGACATAACTACTGTATCGTTGCTAATTTCACTAATATTAGCGACGTTTACCGATGTATACGTGTGACGTCGCTAAATTGAAAATATAGATTCTCATTCCCCCCCCCCCCAATTATTTTTTGATCAAAATTTTCCCAAACGAAAGCGCGCTCCCCCCTCGGCGACCCTCCCCCCTCGGCCTCCGGCGACCCCCTCCCCCCTCGACGACCCTCCCCCCTCGGCCCCCGACCCTCCGTGACCCCGCTCGGCGACCCTGCTCCCACCGGTGACCCCGCTCACCCTCATCTCCAGCTCCACACCGGCGACCCCCTGCCCCCTCGACGACCCGCTCCTCCGGCCCCGACTAGGTAAACCCTAACCTAAATGTTAGTCCTAATCATGACTGATACGATTCTTACATTATTTCTGTATTGGTGATATTAAACATATATATGTATATGTATGTATTTATATAAATAGGCTATATAATTGAATGTTGTATGTTGTTTGGGAGTTTCGGTGAGTTCTGAGTTAGGGTTTGCTTTTGAGTTTGATTCCCAGGTTGAGTTTGTGAGTCTCTGAGTTAGCTTGGGTTGTAGTTCAATTCAGTTTGTGGGTTTACATACCAGTTTGGGATAAGTTTGGGTTTACAGTTTCATATATATAGTATATGTAGGTATTGTTTACTGTCATATATAGGATGATGTATATGTAGGTATTTTCTCATGCGTGTGTTGTCTAAGTGCAGTGAGTTTAGATTTCATGTTATGTATGGGTTAGCATATGCATTGATACATATGGATGTTTGCCTTGGTTTAGTTTTTTGAGATAGGTTCAGTTGAGTTATGTATATAAGTAGGCTTGCATAAATAAGAGGGTATGTTGGGATATGAGTAATATATATATATATATATATATATATATATATATATATATATATATATATATATATATATATATATATATATGTTATTGTATATATATGGTATACATATGTGCTTGACCTAGTGTACCTTAGCCTATACCCTGAGATATCTATAGGATTACCTAGAAAATGAACCCAATAGGCTAATTGAACTTGTGGACTAGAGTTTGACCAAAACCCTAGCTAGTAAGTCTACTACCGATATCGCCGATACCAATACTCGTAGGAATAGTCCGATACCGATTCCCATACCTATATGTTGTTGCTCAAGCTGTTTATAGCTACAAATGCGTAAGTACAACATGAAAATCTCATCTATTAAATATGTTACCTAAGAGCATCATTAGTAAGGGCAATTTATTACTACAGTGTATAGAGTATCCTAGAAGTATAGGTATGATTGGTATATCGTATTACATAGAGTGTATAGAGTATCCTTTCGGTCTATAAGAGTTACTTCACTCATTTTATCAAGACAAGTAAACTTTTTAAATGTTGACGGTATATATACCGTCAACATTTGGTTTTGCCTTGTAGCTACAGGCAGTTGCCTGTATTTTGCCTTATAACTTGGCCTTTGGTCTGTGCTTGAGCAGTGTGGACTTCCAGGTTAGGGTGTTAGTTCATGATTAGCATTGTTTAGATATTAGTTTCAGTTAAAGGGTTAGTTTAGATTAGGATATTAGTTTATGTTAGAAGGAATATGAGAGTTAGTAGATGTTAAAGTAGTATATTAATTTATTAGTTAGGATAGATAGTTTGAGTTAGGATACTGCTCAAGCACGGCCAAAGGGTCGATATTGGATATTAATTTAAAAAGTTTTACCTTTCTTGACAAACTGGGTGAAGTAACTCTTGTAGACCCAAAGGGTCGATATTGGACAGTTGGGATGAGTATCAGAATCGGTATCAGATTAGTATCGACCGTATCGGATTAGTATCGGCCGTATGTACTTAGTGTCATGTACTCCTACAAGTACAATTATACCTCGACAGTATGTACTTAGTATCGACCGTATCGGATTAGTATCGGTCTATCGGATATGACACTTTGACACAAGATAATTGTTTTAGTCCCAACACAGTTGTTTTTGTTTCTTCCTTCAAATTCTTTATTTGTAATATGTGGAATGAATGAACAGTTTATGTTGCGCACCCATATCTAAACTACCTTAACATTCATCAATGTGCATGTATCTATATTACAGAATTATCCTCAATTGGATATGGATATAAATTACTACTTACGGAATCATTCGTGGATGTACAACCGTCATCCTGATGACATGTACGGTGTACGGAATGAATTCATAGAGGGTGTACAGCAGTTCCTACAGTTTGCCAAGGCGTTCCCTCAGTACATGGACGGTACCAAAATTAAGTATCCGTGTGTGAGATGTCGCAACTTGAAATATCATCCAGAAGTGGAAGTCACGTATCATTTATACTCGAAGGGTTTCACGCCGAATTACTATCAGTGGAGCGCACACGAAAAACTTGTGTCTTTAGCATCGGAGTATGAGCCTTATGTGGATGTCCATAACAACGCTGCTTATGACGATGGGTTGGTGAACATGATTTTTGATGCGACGGGGCCTAGTTTCGATCCGGACGATCATGATGCACCTGAGGAGCCATCGAACGCCGATGTTGCACAGTTCATGGAGTTGCTGGAGAATGCAAGAATTCTATTATATTCTGGTTGTGAGGATCATTCACTGTTGGAGGTGGTTACAAGATTGTTGAGCATCAAGTCCGATTTTAACATGTCGCAAGATTGCTACAACCGTCTTATGGAGTTGCTTATAGAAATATTGCCTGAGGGTGCTAAGTTGCCTAAAAACTTCTACCGGTCTAAGAGGATGGTGAGATCGCTCTGGATGGGATACAAAAAAATCGATGCATGTCGCAACGGATGCATGTTGTACTACAAAAACGACAAGAATGAAGACGCCTACAGATTTTGTGGTACCGATCGCTACAAGGGCAGTGGTAGAGGAAAGTCTATCGGTGCCAGGAAGCCTACCGATTCGATGCACTACTTGCCGTTGATGCCACGGTTGTAGCGGTTGTTTATAGTGAAGGAAACTACAGAAAACATGAGTTGGCATAAGCGGGAACAGACGAAGGAGTGTTGGATCACCCATCTGAAAGAGAAGCATGGAAGCTCTTTGATCGAGAGTTTCCAGATTTTGATTCTGATCCGCGTAATGTCAGATTGGGTCTCTGCTCCGACAGTTTTACCCCATTCGGACTTTCGAGATCCTAGTATTCGTGTTGGCCTGTGATCGTCACTCCGTACAATCTACCGCCTTGGATGTGTATGAAGACTCTGTATATGTTTCTCACCGTTATTATCTCCGGTTCGAACAATCGAAAAAGGAACATCGATGTGTATTTACAGTCATTGATTGATGAGTTGAATCAGCTGTGGAAAGTAGGTTCCAAAACGTACGATGTATCTAGAAAACAAAATTTTCAGATACGGGCAGCACTTATGTGGACCATCAACAATTTTTCGGCCTATGGTATATTATCTGGATAGAGCACGCATGGTCATCTTTCATGTCTGTATTGCATGGACCACAATAAGGCTTTCCGTTTGAAACATGGAGACAAACTGTGCTTCTTCGATTGTCATCGACAATTCCTGCCGAAGGATCATCCGTACCGGAGGAACAGAAATACTTTTCGTGCTGGCGTTGTGGAGAAAGCTAATCCTCCGCTAAGGTGGCCCGGATACACGATATAGAAAGAGGTAAAAGATTTACCAAGAGCTATTGAAGAGCCTGCTACGGGCTACAAGTGTGACGGATTTGGTCGCACTCATAACTGGACGAAAAGGAGTATATTCTGGGATCTGCCATATTGGAGCACCAATCTGATTAGACATAACCTTGATGTCATACATATTGAGACGAATGTGTTTGACAATATAATTAATACTGTAATGGACGTAAAAGAAGATGAGGTCGAGGAAGACGAACAAGATGATTATTCTGAAGATGATTGAGAGAGACGTACTTTCATTTTCTTATTATGTAGAGTTGGTTATTATCTAGTCTTGGTTATTATCTGAATGTACTATCTGGACTTAGATATTTTTTGTAAAATATATTATCTGGACTTTGATGTTTCTTGTAAAATGTATCATCATATGTTGTCTTGGTTATTATCTTGTCTTTGTTGCACTTTCATATTTCTAGTCTCTATTATTTGTTGTCTTTGTTGTATCTCATTATATGTTGTTATCAGGCATGGCAGGTCATCGCGGATCGTTCCGTATTTCCCGACATGGGGCACGGGGTACTGATACTGACAGAGGACAAGGTACTCCTTCGGTACCTACTGGTGGTACTACTAGAGGACGGGGTTCTTCTTTGGTACCTCCTACTGGTACCGGCTCTGGATCCTCGTCGCCCAGTACTCCTGTGTATCGGACAGTAGCTCAGCCCGCCACGATGCTACGTGGCATATCTCCTGGGACGAGTAGTTCCAGGCCTGAGACTGCTCCCGAATGTAGTGTTCCTCCTGCTGATACGACGATGGAGACAGGTGAGAAGATGGAGGAGGTTGCGCCGGCGGTTGACCAGTATCAGGCAGATGATGCCTGCGCACCTTCGGCGGAGACGAGGACGGAGATCTGGGCCGGCGGTACAAAGTAAGTATTTTGGTTTATCATTTTTTCTGTGTTTATCATAAATTAAATTTTCTCATTAGTATAATATATCTGTATAGATATCGTCCCCCGTTGGTACAGAGACGCCTAGGCCAGCTCCTGAGGCAAAATTATGGGGGTCCTTGGATAAACTACTCGGATGCTCCGGACGATAGGAAGGCCTACTGGTTTGCGCGCTTCAAGGTTAAAATAGATTTGCTTTTAACATGAATCATTTGATTTATGCATATTATATATTACTGAAAAATATTTAGTTTGCGTACTCTTCTAGGATATGTTTTTCTGTCCACCGCACCGGGCCGAGCTGATCGAGGGGATGTTTTCTGCTGTCGCTGCTAAGTTGATCCGCAACGCTATCAATGATCAAAAGGCTCGTGATCGTGCCGAAAAGCCGATCCAAGGTTGGATCACCCCTGATCAGTGGGATGCGATGAAGGCTCGATTCAACGAACCAAGGTACAAGAAAAAGTCCGAGAAGGCCAAGGCGGCTAGGCAGCATGCCTCGAAGTGGTGCGGTGGGTCGATACCGATGACGGAATATTTTCGTCGTCTGGTATGTATTTTTCTTTCAGAAATATTATTTTAATGCAAATTCGATAAATTATTACTAAGATAATATATTTAATTACAGGTAAGGAAGGTCGGTAACGCTGACATGGTGACCGTCTTCCTGGCCACCCATCGGAAGGGCAAAGGCCTTATTGACGAGAGGGCCCAGCTTGCCTATGTAAGTATTACAATACTATTTGTTAATTATAATACTTCGTGTTAGTTTTAATATAACATAGTAAATATGCATGCAAATAAATATTCATGTAGTTAGTAATAATAAGTAATTAATTAGAAATTAGAAATCATAGAGTATTATCCATACTTTTTAGGCCGAGTATCAGAGGCTTTGGGACCGGGCGACTGCTAGTGCACCTACTGCGGGAGTGGCCGGTACTTCCTCGCAGCCCACTCAAGCTCCGCCGACGGACGAGCTGTGGATGACCACCGCTGGTGGCCACCGTAGGGGTACGTACTACGGTAAGGGATCCTATGGCGCCCTAGTTGTGAGCCAGTCCCCTAGGGCATCCCCCGCTAGTGTGCATGGTCCACAGCCATCTCAGGAGTCTGCCCGAGTCCACCAGATGATGGAGTCTCTCCAGGACGAGCTGTTACGACGGATTCAGGACTAGTCTTAGCACCAGTCGTATGAGCCTGCACTTATAGCACGATTGGATGCGCTCGACCGCAGCATTATGGAGCTCCAGCATGTGACTGAGTGGACAGAGCGGAGCATCACCGATCTTAGAGCGTCGACGGAGCACAGCGTATTGGATCTGCAGGCATCACAGATGACCATGAGCGAGAGGCTAAGATTGGTGTAGGGTTCGGTGGCTGATAGCAGTGATAGAATGTTATCTACCATGGACTCATACCACCAGCGACTTGCAGCATTGGAGCGTTATCGTCCTTCGGGTGTGCCTTCATCGTCGTCGACTCCACCGGTGCTACTGCCTTCTTCATCGACACCGACTCCACCGACGTCACTATCTCCTTCATCGGTGTCGATTTCACAGGAGGACTATGAGCTTTTCTTAGCCCTTCGTCGCGGCGTGCCCCCTCCTGCTCCAGATCCCCAGTAGTCCGAGTTAGGACTATTTGTATTGAGTGTTTGAGTACTTGTTTTTCTTTGTATTTGTTTGTGACACTTATTTGTTTGTGACACTTGTTTGTTGGTTGCATAGATACATTGGTAATTGGTTGTGTAGACCCATGACAATTTGGATATTGGTTTATATATTTGTGTGGACTTTAGTTATTTTATGTTGTTATTCCTTTCATTTGGATGTTAATTTACCGGTATTGTTATTCCACCGAAGGGGTCGGCGAACCCAGGGATAAAATGTGCTTGTGTATTGTGTTTCAGATTAAACGGCAGGGAGAAAATGATTCTGTATAGAAAACTGTATACTGCAATTTATTTTTTTATTTTTTTCAAATTTAGCGACGTCTACCGACGTTTACCGATGTTTTTCGACGGCACATTGCGTCGGTAGACGTCGCTAAACTGTCATATATTGCCAGGCTACCAACATATAGCGACGTCTGTTTCGTCGGTATACTTCGGTAAACATCGCTATACGTCGGTAAATATCCTAAGATTTTATCTCATTTTCCCAGGATATACCGACGTATAGCAACATCACAAAACGTCGGTACTATATACTGACGCATAGCGACATCAAAAATGTCGGTAATTTTCCCAGGGAATACCGACGTATAGCAACATCATAAACGTTGCTATTTCATCGACGAAACGACGGTAAACGTCGGTATATTACCGACGTATCCTTGCGTCGATAAACGTCGGTGTTGGCGACGATCAGCGACGTCTTCCCAAACACCGACTAAGGTTTTCGCGACAAGAGGAAGACATCGCTAAATACGTCACTAAACTGGTTTAGCGACGTTTTTAGGCATTTTAGCGACATCTTTAGGCGTCGCTAAAATGACTTATTCTGGTAGTGACATTTCAGTCAGATTTTGCTCAGCGGTTCACTTCTGCTGGCATTAAAACCGCTGATTGTAGTGTTGGAAGGCGCCAGATGGTGCATCGGGATCCCCAGTGTTGAGAGCAGAGTCCTAGGGATGAAGTTGAGGGAAGACCCTGGATCAATCTGAATTCGCTTCACCTTGACAGAACCCACATACCATGTGTAATACAGTGGCCTGTTGTGCCGGTTGTGCTTGAGCAGCATGTCTTGTTGGGTGAAGGTTATATTGGGGATGACCTCCTTCGCACAATGGCAGTGCGCACATGTTGTTGGGATATCCTCAGGCTGCTTAACCTAACCGATGAAGGACTCAGCATCCTTTAAGGCTTCACAGAGAGCTTCGCGGGTGTCTTTGGAAAGACGAAGAAGCTCGAACAGAGATAAACGGGCAGGAGTACCGACAAGTTGTGCCAGTATGTCAAAGTTGTGGGGCTTGGCTAGCCCCGAAGCATTTTCTCTTTGCAAAGGCTTGTCGAAGCGGGCCTCTACGTGCTTCTATTTATTGGCTGTTGGAGGTCTGGATGGACCCCCTTCCTGGGTAGCAGGGGTGGTGCAGGGAGGTACCACCTCGACGGCAGCTTCGTCAGGTTGGGTGTTTTGTTATGAATGCATTTGTACAGGAAGTGCCTCTTCCGTAGAGGAAGAGACCATGCGGCAAGACTTGGTCTTCTTGTCCTTAGTTTTGGAGGCAGAACGTACCCCCGGTTGAGTAACTTCGGAGATGAGGTTTGGGTGGACCCATACGATCTCTCCCCGAGATGTGGTGAGTGGGATGAGTCCACTCACGTTGTCACGGATAGGTGGTAGGTTGACCACCTCCATTGTCGCCTTTGGGATGGGGACGACGCCATCTTGTGCTGTGGTTGGCGGCAAGCTGTCGAATTGGAGCGATACCAGGTTGGCCGAGACTGTCTTCTCCTCGTAATCAACGGAGATGACCTTCGCATTGATTATGTGCTGGATGTAATTCTTGAGGACGTAGCAGTCCTGAGTTGGATGTCCGATAAACCGATGGTAGTGACAGTACCTCGGATTGTCAACTCTCCTAACCTCGTCGGAACGCTTCGGGTCCGATAATTTAATCTTATCACCCTACTTCAACATCTCGAAGAGTTGCAAGGTGTCTTCATCATTGCAAGAGTATACCTCCTTTGGCCTTGGTGCAAGCGGAGGCTTCTGAGTAGGTGCTTGTGCACTTTTAGAAGCATTGACAGTCAACGCCTGCTTCCCCTTCGTCTTATGTCCAGGGTTGCTGGTAGCAGGCCATTTTCCTTTGTCTTCAAAGGCAGGGAAACTGACTCCCAGAAGGCGAGCATTGCATGCCTTCTTTTCAGCTGCTTCGGCCTCAATAATCAATGAGCTCCAGTCAGGAGGAGGAGTGGAGTTGAGCCAGAGCTTAACCGCAGGAAGTATGTTCATGCTGCAGGAGGAGAGGAGTGCATGTTCTGGCATACCTGGGGGCAGTCTCAAGCTGGCTTGTCGGAATCGTTCGATGAATGCTCGAACGGTCTCTTTTTTCGTCTGACGTACTTCTATAAGGGACGCTATCGTCATGTCTTTACCTCCGTCGTAGAAACGATCGAGGAAGAGGCGTGTCAAGTCATCAAAGGAGGATATGGAGTTGTCAGGGAGACTGCAGTACCAGTCGTAAGCCACTCCTTTCAATGCCCCGACAAACAGGCTGGTGAGTAGCGCATCTTCCTTCGGGAGATGTCCCGTTTGAGACTAGAAGTACGTCAAATAAAGGTGTGGAGAGTCCTTTCCGTCGTATGGCGTTACCGTTTGTGGCTTATACTTGGGAGGATAGACCACTTTGTTCCATTCGAGGGGGTATGGTTGCGAGATCCCCATCTTATGGTGCTCCTCCTGTCTGTTCTTTGACTCGAAGCGCTCACGCAAGTCCCTGATCATCTCAACCACGTCTGTATGATGCACGGTATCTGATCGACACGTCTGTTTGCATGGCGTATCTTCATTGGTCCGGCTGTTGAGTTCTTCGAGTGCTTTAAATAGCCGTTTTGACCTGGCTGAATTCGAGGGAATAGGTTCATCACCATGAATGCAAATTTATTGCACGGGATTCGGAGAGCCCGCCACTTGGTGCGTGGATTTGATTTGCCCGTCCTATAAATAGCAGCAAGGAGAGAGTTTATTTCTCGTTCTCTCCCGTCTTTTCGAATGGAGATGAACTTCTTCGCTCGAGTACATTCCGTTAACAAGACGCTCCCGAGGGTGAAGATGCATCGAGTCGTCTTCGTACGCACTCGTAAAGGTGACTGTTATATCCAAAAGTCAAGATCGCGGGGTCCCGATGCAGGCTGAAGGTGCCTGTTGCATCCAAAGATCGGGACGTTCGAGTCCCGTCTTCGTTATGCTGGAAGAGCCCCAGATCGGAATTGTGGTGCTCTCATCTTTCTTGGGCTTTGGAGAGCTCTTTCTCCTGCTAGAGTGGGTAGAGTGGGGTTGGTTGCCCACCCTTGTTATGCTCAATAACTGCTTCATTAGCCAAAGCACTTGATCAGGTCGAAATAGAGCGCATATGCTGAGACTTAATGATGCGCCTGACTGAGATGTTGAAGAGATGCGCCTGACTAAGACGCTGAAGAGATGCTCCTGACTGAGACGCTGAAGAGATGCGCCTAGCTGAGACGCTGAAGAGATACGCCTCACTGAGACGCTGAAGAGATGCGTCTAGCTGAGACGCGCCTGGATGAAGCATAGCTTTAGGCTTTTTTGATTTCTTCTTCGTAAAAAGAGTCTTCTATGTAAAAAGAGTCTTCTATGTAAAAAGAGTCTTTAGTCATGTAACAGACTTTTATGAAATAAAAAGCCCATTTATGCTGCTACTCTTTTACTGTTTTATGACATTTTTGGCGTATGTTGACTTGGGTAGTTGATGCGCCTGAGATTTTTATGCTTCTACAAAACTGATCCAAATAGGGCATGAAGATATGATTCATGAGATCCATGAATACTGCTGGCGCATTGGTCGCTCCGAATGGCATAACGAGAAACTCCCAATGTCCATATCTAGATCTGAATGCTATCTTCGGGATGTCTTGCTCTCTGACTCTGATCTAATGGAACCCCGACCGCAAGTCAATCTTCGAGAATACTGCCACTCCACTTAGTTGATCGAACAAGTCATCTATCCTTAGTAGGGGATATCTGTTCTTGATTGTTACAGAATTCAAGGTACGATAATCAACACATAATCTTGACGTACCATCCTTCTTTTTCACAAAAAGAATCGGGGCTCCCCAAGGCGATCCACTAGTACGAATGAATTCCTTGGTTCTGAGTTCTTCAATCATCTTGTACAGGATCTCTAACTCTGATGATGCCATATGATTCTATAGACTCTCTCTGACACTGCAGCTGTCCCTAGAATCAAATCAATGGTGAACTTTATCTTTCTCTCTCTGGCAGCATGCTTGGAAGCTCTTCGAAAAATATATCAGGAAATTCTTCTACTACTCTGGGAAACTGAACTGCTGCTGCTGCTGCTACCGCCATCCGCAAGACTGGTGGAGAAGGTTCTACTTCGTATCTGGAAAATGAAAACTTTTCTTCGCCAGGAATACCAAAAATAATCCTGCAAACATGGCAGTCTATTCTTGTATACTGATCCTTCAACCAATCCATTCCTAGGACCATATCATAGTCGGCCATCAAAAATTCTATCAATCTAGCGAAAAACTCTCTACCGTTAACTACGATTTGACACGAAAAAAAGACTCTATCTACTCCCACAAGACCATTACCAGTAAGTATATTGAGCCTTACTGATAATGACTCGGGCTCCAGTCCTATCCGTGTAGCAAATCGTGCAGACATAAATGAATACGATGCACCCGAATCAAATAATACTGATGCTGGAAAAGAGTTAACGAGAATGGTATATGCCACCACCTCACCTGATGCCAATTCTTCTACCACGGTTAAAGCCATAGCTTGACCCTATCCCTTTGGTGCTGATCCCCTCTGCTGGTGACCTCTCTGCCTGTTCTGAATCTGAGCTTGGGCCTGAGTATAATGTTGCGGCCTCTGCTGCTGGAAGGCTTGAGCCTGAGGCGGCAATGGCCTCGGAGGCTGGTACTGCTGCTGCTGCACTGGTGCTGGATCTCAAACCGATGGACTGGTTAGGGTTGATGAAGATGAACTGGCTCTATACGAGCAGGACCCAATCATGTGGTCCGGTGCCCTACATGCCAAGCACAACCCATGTGCTCTGCGACACTCTGAAACCACGTGTCCAGGCTTCCCACAATGAGTGCAGCCCTTTGCGGAAGACTGTTTCTGCCTCTGTTGTTGAGAGTACGTAGGTGTCGAGTGCTGAATCGAAGAAACTATAGTCGCCCTCCTAGTAGCTCCAATAGTCAAAGCCCTAACTGCCGGGGCTGGTACTGATGACTGAGATAACTGATCATGAGACCTCTTCTATCCTCTAGTTCGATCTACTATCCTTTGTGAAGTGTATTCATGCCTCCTAGATGCTCGTAAAACTGTATCAAATATCTGGTGCTCAAACTGCTCCACGGCTAGAATAATCTCTAGGTAGAGACCTTGCTAGAATCGCTGCGTTCAGTCCAATTCGGTCGCCACCAAGGTGGGAGCAAACCGACTAAGCCTCAAAAACTTGGCCGTATATCCATCGATCGTCCTTTCTATCTGCTTAAGATTGCTGAATCTAGTATGCAGATCATACCGATCTACTGCATCAAAATACTCTGTTTGAAACTTGTCACTGAATACCGCCCATAATATAGGCATCGCCAATCCAACTGCTTGTATCGCCAACCAGCTGTAGGCTAAGTCCAATAATTGTAGGCGCACAATGGCCACCTTCTCTTTCTTTGGAGTCCGAACTACCTCCAGAATAACCTCTATATCTTGTAGCCAAGCATTGACATCAATAACATCTCCACTGCCGTCAAAGAAATGAGGGTTCAGGCGCTTAAAGTTGTTAGCTGCATTGTTCCCTTGATAACCAACTCTGCCCATAGAATCTTACACTGTTTGCTACAGGGCATCGCCCCGACGGTCTTGTGCTACAAGCTAGTCCCGGATTAGTCCCATTAGGGTTCTATTGTCAGGCTCTGTAGGAGGGGCTGGTTGAACAGGTGGCTCTGGATCCCCGAAATGCATGACTCGGGATGCTGCTCCAGAGTGTTGGGCTTGGTCCCCAGGTTGCTGCTGGTTCACTTGTTGTGCTCCATCCGGTTGATCGGTAGGACCAGGAATAATGTTACTGAAGAAAATGACATGGAGAACAATAAGGAAGGACCATAATAGATCAAGGATATAAGCAAGTTATCAGGTCAAGAATAGGAAGATTATAAGGCATGAGTGTAATGCCCCGCTCCGCACGGTGCATTATGATGAGTCATTGACTCGAAGAGTTGCATTGACCCAATGAGGTATCGATACGAATCGATGCAAGTGTTACGTTGGCCAAAGGTAAGCTTTGAGTCGATTAGAATCTATGAGTCGAATCGATGCAAAGGATAAGTCCCGTTTGAGCAAGTGCTGATGTTACTTGATCTGGTGTGCATGCTATACCTTTATACTGGATTACGGATTGTGGCATGGGCGCGATAGACCAAATCAACCGAGTGGTTCAAAGGAATGGCTAAGTCTAAGAGTTAGCTATGCAGCCAAGTTATGGAAGCGAGCCGCTTCAGCTCGACAAAACGACAAGGCGTATCGACTTAAGGTGGACGGATTCTTGACTCTCTCTCCCTATTCCTTCACGTCTAATAAAATATATATCATTATAGGCGTAAGATGTTATCGAGTTAGCGAGCGTGGCTCGGGCGACGAAAGGTCCAAGTATGTCTCGGACACTAAGATAGAATATTGAACAATCGAACAATTGAAGCGACATGCATCAAGTGTACGGGTCGCGGTAGGGCGGTGATGGTAGAACATTGAAAGACAATATCGAGAGGTGCATCACGTGCACGCCTCCGAGAACATTGAACACTAGGCGTAGAACATTGATTACGGCGCTGAGCGTGCCCTCGTGCACGGAAGCTAGGAAATGGCCAAGTAACTACGGAATTAGGCTATGTGAATAACTTATGAATGGAACGCATTGAATATATGTATGGGAAGTCTAAGCCGTTGGGCGTCGTGCATCAATACGGAGGTGTTGGGGCTTAACGCCGTCGGAACTTGAGATAGAAATGAGGGATTACGTTTATAGAACACGATATTGGTTGGAATGGTATGACTTGTATGCTATGGTACGTATTGTATGGTCAATGGACTCGGATGGCCCGTACACGCGTGCGGCTTCCCTCGGACGGTTACGACCGGGGCACCGGGACCGTTCGGCCTAGGAGGGAATTATGTATGGTATTTATGGTGCACATCATTCGGACGAAGTACGATCGTCCAGTGCTGTGATAAGCTATGATATCAGTAAGTTTAGGATCTTTCGGATATTGGGCTAGCAACCCGTATCGAAACGATCATAGGCTTACACATAAGAGATGCCAACCAAGTCCATTACGGTGCGAAATACCGTGACCTTCATATAGATAGGGCCGGTGGGCTAAGAAATTAAGTTGGGTGCAGGCGCAGGGCCTGCGACCCTTAGGCATTGTCTAAGTTTATGATTGGTTGGTTGCGTGAATAATATGATTGCTATGTTAAGTTCTAACCATTACAGGCTAGACAAAAAAGGGACGGAGGTGAGCACAGTCACTATGTTATGTTCATATTATGTCTAACTGTATCTGCCGCAGGGACACGATATTGGACACATTTATATTAAGTTGATATGTTGAATGATTGCCATGAAACGGATCCTAAGGCTAAATAGAAAGATCACAAATTAAGATACATGTTTCATTAAATATATTTAGTGTTTGGTTTGGGTGCGAGTGGGTCTTGATCAGTGCGAAGCGAGGACGAAAGCACTAATGTCCCACTAGTTTGTGTGCAGGTCAGGTTATGATTCGGCTCCGGGCGGGGCTTGGCTTGGACGCGCCGAGGCATGGAGACCTTGGCGTTCAAGAGGAGCTACCGCATAGGCGTTCGAACTTGCGACATGGAGATGTTCGGCCGAAAACTACTTGGTCGCTATAAAGAGGCATAATGTATGGAACAATGTAATCCTTTGTGAGCTAGAGAGATCATGAGCGTTGTAGCTAATTGGCATATATGTTGGGCTATTCAGAGCCTTGTAATCTTCAGTTTGTTATCAATAAATGAGATTCTTATGTTATACCGTATTTCCTTCCGCTGCTTATGTATTCAAAATGAGATAAATACTATGTGAAACTGTTATCTTGCCTTGCACGAGCGCAACTCTAGGCTCGTATGGCATCACGCTCCAGCGAGGACGATGATTCGGATGAAATCTAGCGAGGACGAGCGATTTTTCGGATCGGGGCATGACAAGTTGGTATTAGAGCGGTTCCATCCTCTGGGCCATGCACGAATCTCTTTGACCCTCAGTTGCTTCGCTATCGAATTCAGTTGACTCTAAGTTGTTTCTGCAACCGCATGGCTCATGGATCTGCTCGACGCTATATTAGATGTTCCATACAATAAGTCTGTATTAAGTGAGTACGTCTGCCACAAGTATGTCGTGACTATCGCACTATCTCCGTGTGCCATCGGAGAATATTGGTTGCACGAAGTGCAACGGGTTATGGAATGTTGGTCGCACAAAGTGCAACGAATATGGTGATGTTGGTTGCATGAAGTACAAAGAAATACGTGTTGTTGGTCGCACGAAGTGCGATGAGATATGTGTTATTGGTTGTACGAAGTACAACGGGTCGATATGCGAGGCGATGCGTGTTATGTTGCTATGTAAACGGTTATGTGTTGTTGGTTGCACGGAGTGCAGCAAGTCGTGAATCGTTCGTTGCATCGGTACAACGAGTCGATATGGTATGATGTGTGTTGTATGGCTATGTGTATGGATAGCAATATGTCGAACGGGATTGTGACCTTAAGTATCGAGAGTAAATTGTTGTACGAGTTGCAATGAGCGAGATTAGAATGAATCGTGGATGCGATTTGAACGAGTCGAGTTGGTCCCTAAGTCGAGTTTGAGTAGGCGAACGTTTATGTTGGCTGTATGTCGCGTTGAGCTTTGAATAAGCAAATTTTGCGTGTATGATCATTATGATCGCTAAGGTACGGTTAGATTTGAATGGAAGTTGAACTTAAGCGAACAATAGGGCATGTTGGTCCAGTTGTTGTGCCAACATGAGTAAGAAGAATGCTAGAGCTGGGATCGAGAAAGATCGCCATACAGAATAGTTGATTGGAAAGTAGATGTCGGGCCTATGTGGAGTGTGATGTCAGGTAATGACTCGATTTCGAGTGGTATATGCAATATCACTTGTGCGAGCAAGTGTAGAGAAGTATTATATCGATAACGATAGGCTCGACCCTGAGTGGTATATGGAATACCACTTAGCGATAGCTATGTTAAGCCGTTTGGTAACTTGCGATAGATTTCGTTGAGACAATTATGTTGTTACGATATGTTTGTCCTCAACGGACGAAATAGTACCGAGACTCGAGTGGGAATGACTTGATAGAAGTCGATGCAAGTATGCCTTGATGAATTGAGTTGAACGATTATGTGCGAGTCATATGCATAGATAATACGTTGGACGAAGATTCATTAAGTATAAGTCGAACGATAGGTTGAGCATAGCAAAGGAATGTTACGTTGAGAAAATAGTCGATCCGGTCGAATGTACGTGAGTTAGTACGAAGACTTGTTCGGAACGTGTTGAGTAAGTACGAAGAAATCGTACGAACAAAATTGAGTTAGCGCGAGGAGTCGGTAGCACGATTTTGGAAGTACGAGTTAGGGATACGAGAATGAATATGTGAATTGGTAATTGTGTTGCGATTATGGTAATTAGTTATAACGGAATGAATCGGGATGTGTGCAAGACTTGATTCGTATTCGAGTTCGGATGATAACAGTGATTGCAACGAATTAGAGCTTATGAGAAAGGAAGATGTTTAAGTTATGCATATCGACGATGGTATTGAGGCGTACCAAAGACGATATGCAATAACTCGGAGATACTCTGATCGAATGAACGAAAATTACGTTAAGCATTGTTGTTGGATGAATAAGATGCAAGTTAAGTTGATGTCAGTGTGAATGGCAATGATAGGAATGCTTCGGAGAATTTGTGAATGGATGGATATTGCTTGGATGAAAATGAAAGTGTCTTGATTGTTTCGAGGATAGCCACAATGTTGACATTCTTGTCTTATGTGATTACAACTCCAGCACCGCATATGCGTCATGCCAAATTAGGGTGATCATTCTGCATGAGCGCTGGTATGGTGATTCATACAGTGGAGATAATCAAACTTACAAGGCATGGCAAATTGGATTTGACTTGTGGTTTGATGCGAAAGTCGTTCGAGGATGGTTTCGATGAGTATGGGATGTGTCGAACTATGATCACGGATAGGTAAACTCGAACGTAGAGGCGAATAGATGTCATACGATTAGCAAGAATAGTCGACGGTAGTGCATGAGTGATTCGAGTAGTAAATGGCGCATCAGTTGCACGAGGGTAGATGAATTATGGATTGGTAAAGTATGTCGGATCGGATAAAGTCTCATAGGAATTATCGGGAATTGATTTGGCTCCGCGATAGGATATAACATGGTTCGTTGTAACTATCCCTCGTTGATGATCTTCAATTATCGAGCGTAGTTTCGGGGCAAATGACCCTAGAAGACTTGACCGCCAAATCAAGTAAATGTTGAAGTCCCATAGGATGACCCTAAAGAAGTCGCATAAGAAATTTTGTCGAAGATAAAGAATGATGTAGTGCATGTTGAGGATAAGTCTAAGCGATTAATCATGTTTCGGAAGTTAGCGAATACTAGAATCGATATGGTCAGAGAATTTTGGGTCGATCCAACAAGTATTCGAGTTGTTTGCTAGTCGACGATCGAATAGATGTTGAGGAACGTGCTTAGCGTAGTGACGTGGTAAGGCGATTGCAAGAATCTTGCAATGCGCGAGAGTGACGAATAGTAGAATGACCCTAAGAGTTGTGTCGTAGATCGATTTGAGTAACGGTTAGGCTATGTGTGTTGAGCGCACGATTTTTGTTATGAAATGAACTAGTCGAAATTGATTCGAGAATAGAGTAAAGGATTCGTACTCGGTCGAGAATAGGAGATGGACGTATCGTAAGAGACCTTGGGTCAGAAAGATTGTTGCCTTTGAGCATCGTAGACTCAAGTTGACCTCTTATGTCGGGAGAGAGCGAGCATGATATCTGAATAAGTTACCTAGCGGGGGTAGCCCCAGACGCGATACATAGGCAGTTCGAGAACGTGGGTCGTGTTGGGATAGTTGTGTGTAAGACTTAGTACGGATTGTAAGCAAAGAAAATTGTGACATGTTGGACTTAGTCCATGTCATTAAGGCCAAATGCTATGAATGACTGGATGAAAGACTTGAGTTATATGAGAGATAGGAAACGATTGGGCGAGTAGGCATTGTAGAGAATTGTTGCAATCGGATGCGCAATGACTTAATGCAGTGTGAGTGTTAGGTGGCCAGCGAGAAACTTATGAGATCGAACTAATAGTTTCAAGTTAAGTTCGATACAAGATGTTGGAAGATGATCGCATGTTATAGAATAAACATACGAGGAGTATTTTGGGAATAGGCGCTAAGATATGACAAAGTTGAGTACGGACTGATTGGTGCTTGAGGATTTAAGTGGAGCTTGTTAGTTGTCCCGATATCCTACAACTAAGCTTGGCTGAAATACATATATTGGTGGAACGCCTAAAATATGTGTATGATCCAAAATAAGTTGTATGATTAAACGATAGTAGCACGAGATCATGAAACGATCTAGCGAGACACTTGGATTAAGTGTTGGTTTCGGTTCGAGGATGAACCTTGTTTTGAGTGCTATATTATGTAATGCCCCGCTCCGCACGGTACATTATGATGAGTCATTGACTCGAAGAGTTGGGTTGACCCGATGAGGTATCGATGCGAATCGATACAAGTGTTACGTTGGCCAAAGGTAAGCTTTGAGTCGATTGGAATCTATGAGTCGAATCGATGCAAAGAATAAGTCCCATTTGAGCAAGTGCTGATGTTAGTTGATCTGGTGTGCAGGCTATGCCTTTATACTGGATTACAGATTGTGGCATGGGCGCGATAGACCAAATCAACCGAGTGGTTCAAAGGAATGGCTAAGTCTGAGAGTTAGCTATGTGGCCAAGTTATGGAAGTGAGCCGCTTCAGCTCGGCGAAACGATAAGGCGTATCGACTTAAGGTGGGCGGGTTCTTGACTCTCTCTCTCCCTATTCCTTCACGTCTAATAAAATATATATAATTGTAGGCGTAAGATGTTATCGAGTTAGCGAGCGTGGCTCGGGCGACGAAAGGTCCAAGTATGTGTCGGACACTAAGATAGAACATTGAACAATCGAACAATTGAAGCGACGTGCATCAAGTGTACGGGTCGCAGTAGGGCGGTGATGGTAGAACATTGAAAGACAATATCGAGAGGTGCATCACGTGTAGGCCTCCGAAAACATTGAACACTAGGCATAGAATATTGATTACGGCGCTGAGCGTGCCCTCGTGCACGGAAGCTAGGAAATGGCTAAGTAACTACGAAATTAGGCTATGTGAATAACTTATGAATGGAACGCGTTGAATATATGTATGGGAAGTCTAAGCCGTTGGGCGTCGTGCATCAATACGGAGGTGTTGGGGCTTAACGTCGTCGGAACTTGAGATAGAAATGAGGGATTACGTTTATGGAACACGATATTGGTTGGAATGGTATAAATTGTATGCTTTGGTACGTATTGCATGGTCAATGAACTCGGATGGCCCGTTCACGGGTGCGGCTTCCCTCGGACGGTTACGACCGGGGTACCAGGGTCGTTCGGCCTAGGAGGGAATTATGTATGGTATTTATGGTGCACATTATTCGGATGGATTGCGACCGTCCAGTGCTGTGATAAGCTATGATATCAGTAAGTTTGAGATCTTTCGGATATTGGGCTAGCAATCTGTATCGAAGCGATCATAGGCTTACACATAAGAGACGCCAAGTCTATTACGATGCGAAACACCGTAACCTCCATATAGATAGGGCCGGTGGGCTAAGAAATTGAGTTGGGTGCAGGCACAGGGCCTGCGACCCTTAGGCATTGTCTAAGTTTATGATTGGTTGGTTGCGTGAATAATATGATTGCTACGTTAAGTTCTAACCATTACAGGCTAGGCGAAAAGGGACGAAGATGAGCACAGTCACTATGTTATGTTCATATTATGTCTAACTGTATCTGCCGCAGGGACACGATATTGAACACATTTATATTAAGTTGATATGTTGAATGATTGCCATGAAACGGATCCTAAGGCTAAATAGAAAGATCACAAATTAAGATGCATGTTTCACTAAATATATTTAGTGTTTGGTTTGGGTGCGAGCGGGTCTTAATCAGTGCGAAGCGAGGACGAAAGCACTAATTCCCTACTAGTTTGTGTGCAGGTCAGGTTTTGATTCGGCTCGGGGCGGGGCTTGGCTTGGATGCGCCGAGGCATGGAGTCCTTGGCGTTCAAGAGGAGCTACCGCATAGGCGTTCGGACTTGCGACATGGAGATGTTCGACCGAAAACTACTTGGTGACTGTAAAGAGGCATAATATATGGAACAATGTAATCCTTTGTGAGCTAGAGAGATCATGAGCATTGTAGCCAATTGGCATATATGTTGGGCTATTCAGAGCCTTGTAATCTTCAGTTTGTTATCAATAAAAGAGATTCTTATGTTATACCTTGTTTCCTTCCGCTGCTTATGTATTCAAAATGAGATAAACACTATGTGAACCTGTTATCTTGCCTTGCATGAGCGCAACTCCAGGCTCGTGCGGCATTACGCCCTAGCAAGGACGATGATACGGGTGAAATCTAGCGAAAACGAGCGATTTCCCGGATCGGGACGTGACATTGAGTAGAGATTAAGGGCGAATGCTGATTGAGACATCTATTCAGTAAAAACCCCACACATCTTGATTTACAAGACCTGCATGGGCCACCACTTAAATTGTGTCACGCCCCAGAACCAAAATACTGGAGAGCGGGGTATATACACAGCCAGCTACGTACTTTAAAGTGAAACCCACCTCGCAATACGGTCACGACTGTCTAGATGCATGAGGGTTTATCTACAAGCCATCAGTCTCTTATGGTCAAGAACAAACCTAGTGTCTCAATCTCAAGCAAGCAAATAATTGTTACAAGATGTTAGATCATCGGACATACAAAGTAAGGCATCCCAAACATTATATATTCAGATGATCACGAAGCTAGTCATACAAAATATGAAGACTAGCAAAAGTTAAGTCATACATGATCAACCCTAGGATTTGTCAATCATGTTATAGCCCTTAGGCAAACAGAAGTTAAGTTTCAACATGAGCTAACACTTGCTCGGCGGCTAAACGCCTCAAAAGAATAATTTACAATAGAGTGGGAGGCAAAATAAGAAACCCGCTCGTTGCCAGGATTACATCTGGGTTTCACCATCTCGCTGGAAAGCAGGTAGATCCTCGGGTGCTTCTCCGAAATCTGGCCATACATAACCAGCTAGGTCAGACCCTAGAAAGAGCAAGTGCCACAAGGGAGGCTCCACTAGGAACTAAAACCAGCATATAATAACCAGAACAAATGATAAAAGAACATAATTAAATAATATGAAAGACAAGTTAGAGGGGCATGCTAGCTTGCACTAGAGAAACAAGAGGTGGAATATAATTCCCATGTTAGTCATGAGACAATCCATCAGCACGGCCAATAAAGTCCTACGGCTTGCTAGCATTAGCTAACTAGGGTTATCACAGGCCTAGTTAATAACAAGATGCAATGAGATATTTTCGCAGTCACAAGTCCTGCGGACTATCCAGGTTATCCAGGCGAGGGTTATAAAAGCTACAAGAGTTATCAAGATTACTGGTATACTTTAGTACTTATGATTCAAGAAATGCAACACATGATAGTGTACTGAAAATGTGCCCTACTCGTCGGCATGCTACAAATCCTCAGGTGTGGCCGGGATAACGGGATCGCTCGTAACTGGAAAAATCTCTCTATATGAGCTACTTGATCGATCTAGTTGTTAACCTAATCAGATTCATTATGAATCCCTGACCGTGGTAACCAGGAATCCATGTCCTAGACATGATGCAAGACGAGACAGGTAGCTTGTACAAGCATAATCAAGAAAATCAACCACGGTGTCAATACAAGAGTTATACTAGCAAGTCAGGATAGCTGCCGCAACAGCGATCAAGAGTACACATGTCATGTCAGGTTTACTTGTCATGTCGAGAGTACTTGTCAGGAGTGCGCCTCGATGGGCCACTATCAAGTTTATACATGTCATATCAAGTTTACTTGTTACTTGTCAAGAGTGCACCTCGACGGGCCACTATCATGTCATGTCAAGATGGGGTCATGTTATCATGTTCAAGTCAAGATCAATACTAGCATGTCATACTCATGCTCAATAAGTTATCAAGTCAGGTCATCGTAAATTAGGCCAAGTACAAGACACATGCCAGATCACAAGCATTTACAACAAGAACTAGGAGAACATACATGGGGGTAAGGGCAAGGGGGTATCAAGGCATCCAAGTGGTGCTGGTCAGGTGGCATGGGGAAGGTGACAGGTGGCGCCTAGTCAAGTAGCGCTAGGAAGGTGACAGGTGGCGTCTAATAAGTGGCGCCAGGGCTAGGTGACAGGTGGCACGGGGTGCCAAGTAAGAGTAACAGGTAGTGTGGGGCGCCAAGTAGGATTGGGTGGCACCAGGCCAGGTGACGCTGGGCCAAGGGTGGTGCGGCACCAAGTTGTGTGCACTGAGAGATAGCATAGCACCAAGTGGCACGTACTGATAGGCGCAACACCAAGTGGCGCACACTGATAGGTGCGGCACCAAGTGGCGTGCACGGATAGGTGCGACACCAAGTGGCAGGCACGGATAGGCACGACGCTAAAGAGCACACGCACGACTGAGATGGCACAGCGCCAAGTGGCGCACGTGCGACTGCTCATCTTCTCCAATAGACCGAGAGTTGCTCAAGGAACCCATGGTTTCAAAATTCTATAACTTCCTCAAAATAAGTCGAAATTGGGACATCCAAGGGTCCAAACTGGGTATAACGAGATTTCCTACAGCCTGGGACAACTAGTTTTAGGAAATACCAAGTTTTAGTAGATCAAAACCAAGAAAAATAAGAAAAGATCAAAACTTAGATCTACAAAAATGTATCCAACAAAACAAAAAAGCCAAGTTCTAAAGGGGCTTAGAATCAAGTAAAGAAGAAAATAGAACAAAGAAACTTGAGATCCATCATGAAGCAAGTTGTACTTGCCTAGAGCTTGGTAGGTGGGGGGAGTAATGGAGAAGAAGAAGAGTTAATGAGAAATAATGGAGGAGAGAGAGAGGAGTTGGTTTTTATACAAACCCTTCTCATCTCAAACCAAAACAAACCAAGTCAAGCCAAGCCAAGCCAAGTTGAACCAAACCGAATTAAACCAAGGCAAGATTAAACAAAGACTAGGCTAAGCAAGACAAGTCAAAATACGGGTCACCTGACAAAAGTCAGAATTCCGTATACGTATACAAAAAATACGTATAACGGAAAATGGGAGTGACAATTATATTGCATGTTTAGTTATGATATACTTGATTTATGACACGGTCGTTACACGGTTAGCGCTACATGCATTTTATTTTCATGTCATGACATCTTTCTTATATACTATTCGGGGCGGGAAAGTACCGAGTAGATATGTGATCAGACCCATAGACCGTGATTTAATTATTTATTTTTACATGTTATTTAGACCGTGAGGATGCAAATTCTATGTAGATCGTGCGGTGTAGTGCCCCAACCGATCACATATCGAAAGGAGTACTTCAATACACTTAGATAGTTATGTTTTCTTGTTCCACCCTTTACTTGTTTATATTAGATCATGTCCACTGTTTCTCTTTATCTTCATGGCATATTTTATTATCTTATCATGTATCTCATGGCTAACCACTATTTTATAGTCGTTGTCATATATTTGGAACCGCATTCAATGAATTATACTTGTGTTATCCTGACTAGGTAAACATTTTAGGTGACTACGATGAGAACGGATGTCATACTTATTATAGTTCATATGAAGAACTGTCACGACCCGCACCCAATGTTTAGGCATGAACCGTGTACACGCCCAACCTACGTCGCAGAGTCGGCGGTAGAACACTGTAACAATCTGATGAGCAACCACGTAATAAAAGATTTACCCGCATGGGAAATCAACAACTCAGCATCTAGAAGGTGAAAATAAATAGAACTGTCTCATAATAGAAATGTATGATGACTAAAGGCAAATAAATCTCAACTATAATTCTCAAAATCAACTCAATATCCACTACAATGTCTCAGCACTAAAAATATCTAAGAAAGCGGAGCAGGATCAGGTGCTGCATACTCCTCCTGATAGACAAAGTCCGTCTTTACTGTATCTCCCAAGTACGGGTCGTACTGGTCAGGGCAGACGACCTCTTCGCAATCACCTAAAATTTGTTTGGTTACCCAGTTAGGATGGAACGAGTACAATTCACTGAATGCAGCTCCAATATATGAAAAGTACTATACAACAGAGGTTAACCTTTAGACATATGATTTAGAAAATAAGTGAAGAAAGACAGCATAAAACTAAATATCGAAAACAGTAAATGAAATATAAGAAAAATACTCACCGACTAACCCACTGAAGTACCTTTGATATGTGACCGGTCTCGGGACAATTACACGACACTGTCTACAATATCTACACTGTATAAAGTAACACTGTCTATACGGTATACTGCAATAAAGAAGCATTATCTACACGATATAATATAATAGTAATCACTGTCTACACGGTATACACTGTATAAGGTCAGATCACACATCCTTGGTACTTCACCTCCCCGACATGACAAAATATATCAAAACATGAAAGACGGAAATCACATCTCTATTGACTAACAATGGAGTATAATAAAGATCAATATTGAAAACAAGCAATAAACTGTACTCGCCTGGCGTCCTGGGCTGCTGGCACTGGTCAGAGTCCCAATCGAGATCCAGGTAACCTATTTTAAATGAAACACAATGTTAATGAATGATTCTAAAATAAACTAACCTTTCTATTTGGTTTATAGTATACCCTTCAATTAAACTGGGCTCTAGGCTTCCTAATTTCCATCTACTCATGGCTGGGGTACTACCTGTAACCCTAAGTGCCTTTTTCTCCTGTTGTACAAACTCGTGGTTTTTACCCATGTGTAGAGTACCAGCTCAAGTGGTTGATCTTTGTTAGGGTGTGTATTATTGTGCTCACATACCCTATTCCTTAACCATCTGTTTGTATTGATACTCCTTTCACTCATTCTTTATGCCTAACCCTGATATTACCAACCCTGCTTACCCCGACCTATATTTCACATACTATGATGCATTTGTGCATCTGCTATAGGAATTTTTACAACTCGATCCACCTCACTCCTTTTCGATACCAAGAAGGTCAAGTTTTTGACTATTCCTTAGGCCTTCTACACATGTGACTCAACTATACTCGAATACTGGTGCCACTACCACCCTTACCTGTATCTGCTATAAGTAGAACGTAATGCTGTAGGGGTATCCGATGTGTGTTATCAAGCTTGGTTAGGTTCCCCACACCCGGATACACTAGGTTGGAAACTCCGATACTATAGTGTATCATAATAGGACATGGGTTGGAATACCCGCATGTAGGGGTGTACTAAAGTCTGGATGGCACTAGAATTCAGTTAGCTACCAAGACATTTCTCTGATATTAAGTTACCAGTCAACTACCTATTTATTTGGTATTGATAAATTTGTATATGTGTCAATCTAATACTCGAAAATGGTTCCATATAGCAGTATCAATTGAATATGAGGAGGGGTTCTCCTGGCAGCTTTAATAGGGTACAAGGAAAAATCCACACATGTTTGCATTAAGTATGTATAAGGGGTAAGTTCCCTGTCAATAACCAATGGTTATTAAAGAGAACCCCTGTCAGTGTTAATCTGGAAGAGGGTTTACCTACAATGTCTAAGGGGTACTAGGGAAAACCCTTAGGTCAGTATCCAACTTGATATGTTAGGATATCCCCCAATACCAACTGATACTATAGAAGAAGTCTAACACACAGTATCCCTCAATTACAAGTATTCTTCCTATTTGTGCATTGCTCAGAAGTGCAGGTGTAGGGCTGCCCTGCCAGGGTGTGTGGAGTACAAACCTAACTGACTATGGCTCATAGACTCTCTTAGGTATTGGTTCTCTCCCCATGTCCTGCTTCTAGGGGTGGATACACATCAACTGTCCTACTGGGTTGACGTGAAATCTCATGTACTAGGTCCTAGCTTTTTAAGGAGATGAATTCCTCCCTATGGTATGGACAGTGTCCTTTATTAACATAGCCGTTGCACATGCCTACTACCATCCCACTTGCATCAGCATTACACCTGTATACGAATCTATGGGCAGAGGTCCAGTCTTATGCTATATATATTCATATCCATGCAACCTTTGTTTGTTGCATCCTGATCAAATTAAATTCTTTATATAATACCTGCTCCTAAGAATCTTGTTGAAGGTAACACTCTGTTACTGCATTTGCATGAGATTTCCCATATGGCCTCGTGTCCTACTTATAGGGTTACAATCTAGCTATCTTCCCTTAGGCATTAGAGTGAACATCCAATTATAACAATATCAAAAAACCGAGATTCCTATTAGGGGAGGCAAGGGTTTACCTCTTAAGTGATGCTCGACTCTTTCGTGCGATCCCTCCTATGGTCCCTGCTTGCTCTTTCTCTCTCTCTCTCTCCAACGATAGGGGTACCAACTCTTAGGGCTTGTAGGTGAAGAAGGAATTCAGCTGATCTCTCATCATATATATATATATATATATATATATATATATATATATATATATATATATATATAGATATATATATATATATATATATATATATATATATATATATATATATGATGCAAAGATTGGGAGATGGGGTTTTTAAACAAGATTTGGATTTGACCCCCAAGGTTTGAGATATCTGGTAGAGGGAAAATTTGCCTTAGGCAGATTTAAATCTGTTACTAGAGAATTCGGGGATATCTTGAATTCGAATTGGGTTTGAGCAAGGGTCGGCCAGTCCTGCCGAAAAATTCTTAGTTTCCTTGAGGCCCTTGAGGAAACTGGTTTTTGCAAAGCCTATCCTTCTATATTGAATCTTAGTGTCATACCAATGGGAATAGTGTGGTGGCAATAAACTATTATGTTATACAAATAAAAATAAAAATAAAAATTGGGTTCTTGGACTTACAACTTATATGAGCTGACCTTGCACTTCAGAGAGATCAGGGGGAGTTAGCGCACATGATCCAGCTGTAACTGCTTAGTTAGATTTTATTTTGTTTTGGGACCGAATTTGTCTCCGGATTTAGTTGACTATTTACTATTTGACATTTGACTATACATCTAGTTCAGGAGTTTATTACTTTTATGGATTGGTGACTATTCATTATTTCATTATATTTCATCGTGCGCTTATCTCTTAGCCGTGATTACATATTATTT
>JANAVB010001938.1:10000-178098 GCA_029216955.1 Iris pallida | reverse complement strand
TTGTCTTTTTCCCGAGCTCCTTCGCAGCCTCCCCGTGGTCGAGCCTCCACATGCCTCCGTCGATTCGGCCATCCGACCTTCCCGAGGCTCCCCTCTATGTCGCCTCCTACCTCGAGCTCCCCCTACCAGCCACTCCTGTGCCCCTTGTGCCCTAGCGGTCTCCTTCATCGCCGGCCACCCATAGTCGACCTCGAGATCCAGCCGCCTCTCTCCTTCATGGCTCACTCCTATCTTCCTCGAGCTCCCCGCTCGACCCTCCTTCCTTTTTCTCCCTCTCGGAGCAGTCGACCCTTTTTTCCCTTGAAGAAAGTCCTAACCCTGGCTCTCCATTCCCGAGTCCATATAGATGCTGGCCGCGCGTTTACTGTCGAATCCGAGGCATCCCTTCGGATTCCGACACTATTTTGTATAATTTCTGAAACTCTTGGTTGGAATCTCTGTTTCAGTTTATATCTGTCGATGATGATATTTGAGTCTCGATCTGATGATGATATTGGATCTCGATCCCCCTACCTAAATAGGGTAGTCGAATTTTTATGCCTATTGGATTCAACGTTGTGTGATGATCCTTTGATCGTCTTGGTTTGAGAATCTCAGTGATTCCTAGATCACGGATTCTATTTGATAGATGGATTTCATCCTATATTGCTGTCGAATTTTGTATTACTTGGTGTGAAAAAAATTCACATATTCTGGGTTGGTTTAAATTAACCTATTGTTGGTTGGTATTCATATGCTATGTTGGGTTATTTTCATATTGTTTGTCACTTCCCGTTCTCAAAATACGTATTCTAAATACTAGTCCTGCTGGAATGTATTATTTAATATTTATCATGTATTGTTCTGTATTTAAATTTTTTTAAATTCACGTTAATTATTTTTTTCTGTATTTTACTTTCTGCATTTTACCTTCTGCTTTGCTTAGTGGGTTCGGCCCAAGTTGGTTTAATTTTTGGCCTTGATGGTTCAACATGAACCCAACTCCCCACCTACCACCACTCCTTCATTTAAAAGTACATCCCCTTTCTCTCTTTCATTACTTCTTCTCATTTCTCTTCTTCTTCCTCATAACTCCCCCACCAACCTAGGAGGGCTAGGCAAGTGCCAACTTGCTTCTTGATGGATTTCATTTTTGTTGTTCCATTTCTTCCTCTCAAGATTCTTAGATACTTTAGTACTTAGCATTTTCAATTCCCATGACTATTTCATGTAGATCTAAGTTAATCCATTTCGGAATTGTTAGGTTTTGATCTAGTAACTTTATTATTTTTCAAGTTTTGATGGTTTCATGTTGTAGAAAATTTGATTTTACCCAATTTTGACTATTGGAAGTCCTGATTTCGACTTATTTTGAGTGATTTATGGTCTTTTGGTTCATTGGTTTTCATGGCCATTAGAGGCTGATTTGGAGAGATGAGCAGAGCATGCTGTTCCTGGCGCATGCTGTTTCTGGCGCATGCTGTTTCCTGGCGTATGCTGTTTCTGGCACATGCTGTTTTCTGGCGCATGCTGTTTCTGGCGCATGCTGTTTTCTGGCGCATGCTGTTTCTGGCGCATGCTGTTTTCTGGCGCATGCTGTTTCTGGCGCATGCTGTTTCCTCGCGTAATGCTGTTTCTGGCGTATGCTGTTTCTAGCGCATGATGTTTCTGGCGCATGCTGTTTCCTGGCGTATGCTGTTTCTGGCGCATGCTGTTTCCTGGCGCATGCTGTTCCTGGCGCATGCTGTTTCTGGCGCATGCGTTTCCTGGCGTATGCTGTTTCTGGCGCTTGCTGCTCTGACGCATGCTTTTCTGGCGCATGCTGTTTCTGGCGCATGCTATTTCTGGCGCATGTTGTTTCCTGGCGCATGCTGTTTCTGGCGCATGCTATTTCTGGCGCATGCTGTTTCTGGCACATATGCGTTCTCAGCCGCATGAACTTCTATAATTTCCCGGCCGCATGAACTCTAGCCCATGATGCCTTTTGACTGATTCTTGTTCCGAATTAACTTTGATTGATATGATTATGACCTTGACTAATAATTGATCATGCGTTCCTAGTTGGAACTAAGAGACTGGCTAGTCGTCTTATTGAATTGAATGAATGAGACACGTTTATATGAACTATGAACTATTGCAATCGACTGGCTGATCCCGAATATTGACATATAGATACATGCAGGCTTAATTTCTTTGTCTATTATACAAAGCAGCATGTGTACTTTATGGTCAAGGCATGATTATTCCGTAGCTAGTTTTGATTGTTGCATTACGCTATGTAAGACCTACAACCTAGCGCACGGGTATCGTTGTAGAGATGTGCATATCGCACCGTACGAAAGTACTCATTCTGAATGACCATGATCCACGGCATGGGATTTCACTCAACATAGAGGCTATTAAGTTAATAATAAATGATTGCATGGAGAGAACGGATTCTCGAGTTCTTACATGGCAGCCCTCTTTGGGACTATTAAGTGCCCGACAGGCCGGCTGGTTCCCACAGATACTGCAAACCTGCCACACGGGCATGGAGTGGTATCTGCTTATATTATTTATTGTATATTGTATATTAATGACGGGCGTCCCGCTGGGACTCGTCTAAATACATGATTGGCGTAATTGATTGATTGGATAAACTAGCCTTGTTTGCGCATAGTAAGAACTGAGGAATCCTTTATCGCAAAATTCTAAGATAACTTGGGACCCATAATAGCAAGTCATAGTAGTTGCATGGCCGTTTAAATTGATTTGTTTGTGTATTGTACCTACTCTGTTGACTAACTGAGGTGATCAGAATGTCAGGGCATGACGGGCCAACTTCTGTCCTTGTTTGGTTGGGAGGTTGGTTCGAAGTATCGTGACGTTATGTGAATTCCAGTAGCAAGCAGAGATCTACTTATCATATTCTCTTATTACTGGTTTTAATTCCTCATATCGTGCTTCCTTGCGGTACTTGCTATTAGAGGTCTAACCTCTCTGGTTTTGCATGGCCAGATCTAGAGCCGGTTCCCGAGGACTCAGCTTACTTCCACCTCCAAGATGGTCAATACTAGAGGGATGATCGCAGGAGGACTCGAGTGGGTTCCTTACTTCCCCGCTCGTTTTGTTACTTACTTTATATTTTATCTTTTGCACCGACATGTTAGTCGGATTGTCTTGTACTTACTTTTACATAATTGTAATTAAGTCAGACTGCAGCTGATAACAATTGTGTATACCTTGCTTCGTCATCTGGCTATGTTTGGTAAAGCCAGATATCAAGAACATTTTGACTGAGCATTTGGGACGCCTTACTGCTTTATCTTACATGTTCTTTATTTCTGTATCGTGTTTGAATGATTGAGACAATAGATGTGAAGTGACCATAGTATGACTTTCATGTAGTATGCACCCCTCGTCTTATTAGACAGCATTGATCGTATTATATGATATTTATCTACCCGTAATACGTAGCTGGCTGAGTCTGTCACGACCCGATCCCAAATAATTGGGTCGAACCGGATCATGCCCAGCCTGCACCGTTGTTGAGACGGCGGCAGTAAGCTGTTCTATTAGCAGGTAACCACTACAACATCTATATTTGTCACAACTCAATATTCGGAAATTGAAAACTTTATTAAACATTGAAATAAATACAATTGAAAGTAAATGAACTGAATTAAAATACTAAATTCAAATAACAGAATTTTTCAAAAAACAACAAAACTGGAAAGAAAATCTAGCTAAGCATTCGGCTCGTCGGCCTCAGGTCCTGCGTCCTCCAATGGGGACTCTGGCAACACCACGGGGTACAGAACCGAGTCATAATAGCTGTTGATTAACAGCTCAGCATCCTCAATATCCCCTAAAAATGTATCTCCAGTCAGGAGGGAGCAAAGTACAATTCATGCTAATTTGACAATTGAAAAAATAATAGAATTATGCACTTTTAAACAATTTTGAATAAATTCCAGCAGTTACAGTATTGTGATGTGAATAGGCAATGAATATGACCGGCTTGGGTTGTACAGTTGTATCCAATTGATACGATACGGCTTATCCCCGTGTGTATGAGGGGTAAGCTAATACAGTTCTAAGTTACTTTGGATGTGGTCATACTCATTACACTACTCTCCCAGTCCCCAAACAGTTACAGTAGTTATAGTCAATGCTCTCAGAGAGAGTTCCGTGTTGCATCGTGGTTTAAACTTGCATTAAAACGATTACTAAATAATTGTAAACTAACACAAAATGTACTTGCCTCAAATGGACTGGACTTGAAGGGATGAAAACTTCGAGATGGAATTTAGACTCGTCCTCGAAATCCTACATTCGAGAAGTTGACTCAGAATCCAGGATTACCAAGCTAACTATGCTAGTTGAAATCTCTAATTGTGTCCTAATCAGTTTTAATCTTTATTTATGCAATCACAAACAAAAACGCGATTATCGGTGCGTTGTAATTAATAACGAGGGAAAGATCAATTTAACTTTGTATTTTGGAAAAACTCGTAGTTACCAATTTATTTGGTTAATACTTTGTGTTTTCGTAATTATATGTATAAAACTATATTTCTTATTTAATGAGAAAACATGATCGTTATTAAATATTAAAACTTGTAAATTTTAATGTGAGAAAACTTCATTAATTTTCTATTCAAAATAATATTTATTTTTGATTTACGCGTACGCTAAAAAACTCGCAAAACCAGAGAATAACAGAAAACCTATGCTACAAAATTACAGGTCACAGAGAAAATAGACAAGCTGGGCTTATGCCCATTACAATTTATTTTACATAAATTGAAATAAGAGAAACAGTTGTTAGTTCTAAAACCTTCCTACAATTTAATTATGAATAAACTAAATAATAAAAATAAATTAAATTATTAATGAGTCTCAGATATTGGTCCAATCGTCATATAGGCTAATGCCTCAACGTCCGGACGAAGCCGGTTTCGTTTGTACTTAGCCAGGGTCCATTGACCAATACGGTCGTCGCCCAAAATCCAAAATATTAATATTTTCCGAAAACCATTTTAAAAATATAATTAAATTTTATGGAAAATCCGGCAGCATTTCTCCTATTTTCGGTCAACCAAAAAATTGGGAAAGTGTGCCATAATATCCAGTATAAATCCCAAACCAGGAAAACCCATGAATTAAATTCCATAGCCAAATTTTTATATAAAAATATATTCACAAAAACTTTCCGGAAGTATTCGGAAAATCCGAAACGAATTCGGGAATCCGAAACCAACCCAAAAACATCACAGCACAATTCGGAAAATATCCGAAAACCAAATATCCAGAATTCATTTCCGAAAGTTTCGGAAAAACAAACCAAACTAACAGAGGCTTTCCCGAAAGTCTCTCGGAAAATACCGGAACAAAACGTAACCCAAAAATCGAATTCCCGAAGGAGATTCGTGGACCAATCTCATCACAGACACGGGAGGGACAAACTACTATGATTAACCAGAAATTACCCAAATCGACAGAATCTGAAGGGTTGCCTCGGACTCGGGACACGCGAATCTGCGAAGACGAACTCGGAAACGGAATCGAACCACGCCGAAAGCACACGCAGGTGCTGTCCACTCGGGACGAGGCTACGCGCGCCGAAGGGGACGCTGGCCGGGCACGGGAGCGGCCGACGGGAACAGCGCGCGCGCGCTAGGGCACGGGAGGCGGGGCACGGCCGGGTCGGCGGCGCTGGAGGCGGCCGGGAGGTCGCGGGTGGCCGGGGAAACGCGCGCGGGGCGTGGGCGGTCGGGAAATGGCCGGTAGGGGAGGGTTTGCGAGTGAGAGAGGGTAGAGTAAAGTGGTGGTGGTGGGGATTGTTCTTCTGGAGGGAATAGAGAGAGAGGGATAGGGAGTTGGTGGTGGGGATGGTGTGTGTGTGTGTTTAAAGAAGGGGAGGAGTGGGAGCTGTGGATGTGTGTGAGTGAAAGTAGGGAGAAAAGTAAGGGGGAGGGAGAACGTGGGGTGAGGGGAAAAGAGGGGATCTGGTCCAACTTGGACCAGCACCAAATATTTTTTTTTATATATAAGAAATCAGAAATTCAAAAGAAATAGAGTGGGTTCAGGTCGGGTTTGGGTTTCGGAAAACTGGTCCGGACTCGGGTCTGGTCAGCAATCAAAAGCCAATTATTATTTTAAAATTAATTTTTTTAAACCCATAATTAATAATAATAATAATAATAATAATAGTAATAATATTATATAATAATAATAATAATTCACACATCCTAAAACTGGGTTTCACAATCTTCCCTCCTTAGAAAATTTTGTCCTCGAAATTTAAAGAGTAGGGTAGGAATTATCTCAGGTCAAGTTGGTACGAGTACTGCACCCGTAACTCAGATCCAACAAGAAGAATTTCCAAGGCAGTCGTGGATGAGACGATTTTGGGACAAGTTCCATTTATGATATCATCCATGCAGAAAAAATACAAAAGCGAACCAAAGTGTACGAGGTTGATCAAACCATCATGCACCGGTCCTGATTAGACAATATATTAGTGGGTGCACCCAATAAAATACTGTCATGATCAAGTTTGATAAAGAAATAGCTTGCAAAACTAGGCTAACTTAGCAGCATCAGTCAAGTTTAGAACGAAAAGATAAGAAATAGGAGTTATGTGATGGCTCAAATTTGCTGATCTTCTTCTCACCTCTGACTACGCTTGCTACTGGTTTCTCTGGTATTTAAAGGTTAAGTCCAATCTTCAGCTCTGAATTATCCAAAATGTGACTCAGATCCGGAATGTAGCGTCTAAGCTGTGATACGTAGAAGACGTTGTGCACACTCTCAAAATTAGCTGGTAGAGCTAACCGGTACGCTACTTTTCCAACTCGTCCTAAAACTTCAAATGGCCTGATGTACCTGGCCTCAATTTCCTAGCTCCGACAAAACTGATCGTTCCTCTGGTAGGAGAAAACTTCATAAAAATGCTATCTCCATCTTCAAACTCCACTAGTCGACGACTACTATCAACCCAATGCTTCTGTCTGTCTTGGGCAATCCTGAGCTTACATTCACCTTCTCTACTGCGTCAGTCACCATCTCTGGACCCATCAGTACTCTTTTTCCTACGTCGTCCCATGCAAGTGGTGTACGGTAATGACGTCCATAGAGAGCTTCAAATGGGGTCATACCAATGCTGGCTTGGTAGTTGTTGTTGTAAGAGAACTCTACCAAGTGTAAATGATCTTCCCAAGACCCTCCAAACTCCAAGACGCAAAATCTCGGCATGTCTTCAGGCGTCTGGATTGTCCTCTCTGATTGTCCATCTGTATGGGAGTGATAGGCAGTGCTGAACTTCAATTGTGTCCCCAGGCTGTCATGCAAACTTTTCTAAGAGTGAGAGGTAAAACGAGTGTCTCGGTCAGATACAATGCTTACCGGTACTCCATGAATCCGGTAAATATGTCGCATGTACAGTGCCGCCAATTCTCGGTGAATAAACCAACTTTGAAGGGGATAAAGTGAGCTGACTTGGTCAGTCGGTCCACTATAACCCAAATGGCGTCCTTCCCTCCTTGGGAACGAGGTAGTCCTGATACGAAGTCTATCGTGATGTGCTCCCACTTCCACTCCGGAATGTCCAGTGGCTGTAGAAGTCCTGCGGGTCTCTGCCTGCTAGCCTTCACTTGTTGACAAATTAAACATCTAGCAACATACCTGGCCACGTCTTTCTTCATTCCAAACCGCCAAACAATGGTACGCATATCCCGATACATCTTGTTAGCTCCAGGATGTATGGAATATTGCGACTGGTGTGCTTCCTTTATCAGCTCGTTCCTCAGTTCGCCAGATGCTACGCAGAGCCTCATACCATTCTTCAGTGCTCCATCGCTGGCGGTTGAGAAACCCTCAAGTGTTCCTGCCAACACTTGATCTCTAAGTTTGCAAAGTATCTCGTCTTGAAACTGCGTCTCCTTGATTTTGTCCATCAGACTCGAGCTCACTTGCCACTTCATCAACAATGACTCAGCATCCAGCTCCTTCCTTCCAGGCAGTATAATCTCCAGTCCAAGCTTCTCGATGTCCTCTAGCAGGTGTCGCTCCTTGGTCAAAAATATCGCCATAGGGTATCGACTAAGTGCATCTGCGACCACATTAGCCTTACCCGGGTGGTACTGTAGATCGATGTCAAAATCCTTCATCAGCTCCAGCCATCTTCTTTGCCTCATGTTCAGCTCCTTCTGAGTGAAAACATACTTTAGACTTTTATGGTATGTATATATTTCCACTCTCTCTCCATATAGATATGCTTTCATAGCTTCAGAGCAAAGATGACTGCCGCAAGCTCCAGATCATGTGTGTGATAGTTCTTCTCATGAGTCCGTAATTGCCTAGATGCATAAGCAATCACTTTTCCATGTTGTTGAAGAACGCAACCCAGTCCTTTACCTAAGGCATCACTGTAGATTGAGAAACCACCAGTTCCTGTGGGTAGCGCAAGGATTGGTGCAGTGGTAAGCCTCTTCTTCAGCTCCTCAAATGATGCCTGGCAATCTTCCGTCCAGATGAACTCTTCATTCTTCCGAGTGAGCTTCGTCATCGGCTCAGCAATTCTGGCAAAATCCTTCACGAACTTCCGGTAGTAGCCAGCCAAGCCTAAGAAACTCCTGATTTCAGCAACTGAGCTTGGAGTAGACCACTTCTCAACAGCGGCTATCTTCTTCGATCCACCGAAATTTCTTCTTCTGTGGCAACATGGCCAAGAAAATCCACCTTGTCTAGAAAGAATTCACATTTAGAAAGCTTACCATACGGCTTCTCCTTCCTCAAAGTTTCCAGAACTTTCCTGAGGTGCTCTTCGTGCTCCTCTTCCGTCTTTGAATAGATCAGAATGTCATCGATGAAGACAACGACAATTTGATCTAGGTATTCATGGAAAACCTTGTTCATAAGGTTCATGAACACCGCAGGAGCATTCGTCAGTCCAAACAGCAAGACCAGGAATTCAAACTGCCCATACTTGGTGTTGAATGCCGTCTTGGGAATATCTTCCTTTCTGACCCTGATCTGATGGTAGTCAGATCTAAGATCAATCTTTGAAAACACCTTGGCTCCGCTCAATTGATCAAATAGGTCATCGATCTAGGGCAGAGGGTACTTGTTCTTGATGGTGATATTGTTCAGCGCCCGGTAGTCGATGCACATCCGTACTGTTCCGTCCTTTTTGGGCGCAAACAAGACAGGTGCTCCCCAGGGTGAAGCTCCATCTCTAATGAATCCCAGAGCCTTTAGTTCATTGATCTGGTCCTTCATCTCCTTGGCCTCCTTCGGGTTGACTCTGTAGCATCCCTTAGAAATAGGGAAAGAGCCGGGGACTAGGTCAATGGTGAACTCTATGTCTCGATCTGGGGTTATCCGGAAAGACTATCAGGGAAGACATCTACCATAAAGGTGTAACTAAGAATTTATTCATGTGGAGAATTACAGCAAAAACTCTCATGATTGACATCCTCTTACAACTTCTTATAACGATAGATAATGCTATTCAGCAGTCCTAGGTACTATTCTTCATGGTTCTGACTCTTGCATGAGCAGTCTCCAACTGCTTCATCTTCTATGAACCTCGAGTCTGCATCATGCCTTATTGTAGGAGGCAAGGTCTGCAGGATAGGAAGAGAGTCCCTAGGTTGTGGCCTAACAGGTGTTGCTGGGATATGTGCTCTGGTTTGATGGAAAGATAAGGGGCAGTCCTTTACCCGATGTTCAGCAGATCCACATGCCAAACATTTCCCCAATCTCTTGCGACAAATAATGGCTTGGTGACCAAGCCTTTTACAGTAGTCACAAACCAATAGCTTCTTATGATATGACTGCCGGATAGGGCTCAAATATCTTCTAGATTCAGGGTATCCCTTCTAGGACGAGGTTCCGCTCCAACTTGGTTTAAGATAGCTAAGGCTATATCATTGACGTTCTTCATGACTTCTCTCGTGATATTCATCTGTTCCTGCTGGGCTTCAGCTTCAGCCTTCTGGAACTCCAGAATTTTTTGAAATAGGGCAACCATTTGGAAGGTGTTTGCTGGTACTGGTGGAGCAACATGAATGGGTACTTCATCCAGGAAATGCAACTCAGTTTGAGAAGAGGTAGGAATCGCCAGTGTAGTGAAAACTTCACTGGATGCAATATGGGGACGGTCAATCAGCTGCGAGGGAATAAACCCTGAACTTGGTTGAGGAGATGGGGTATGATCCGGAGATGACACCTCATCGCCAACAGGATTGGTCTTGTCAATGGTCATTCTCTGGAAGGTTTAGGATACAAACATAGGCAAGGTATCCTACCAGTCTATAATCAAACAAAAATATTTATATATATAATTCGGACCTATGTTGTGACAAATCAATGTTCTAGTGTTATAATTGTTTCTAGGTATGTTTTCCTAAGTTGTTGGACCTGCATGGGCCACCACTAAAAACATGTCACGATCCGATCCCAAATAATTGGGTCGAACCGGATCATGCCCAGCCTGCACCGTTGTTGAGACGACGGCAGTAAGATGTTCTATTAGCAGGTAACCACAACAATATCTATATTTGTCACAACTCAATATTCGGGAATTGAAAACTTTATTAAATATTGAAATAAATACAACTGGAAGTAAATGAACTGAATTAAAATACTGAATTCAAATAACAGAATTTTTCAAAAAACAACAAAACTGGAAAAGAAAATCTAGCTAAGCATTCAGCTCGTCGGTCTCAGGTCCTGCATCCCCCAATGGGGACTCTGGCAACACCACGGGGTACAGAACCGGGTCATAATAGCTGTTGATTAACAGCTCAGCATCCTCAATATCCCCTAAAAATGTATCTCCAGTCAGGAGGGAGCAAAGTACAATTCATGCTAATTTGACAATTGAAATAATAATAGAATTATGCACTTTTAAACAATTTGGAATAAATTCCAGCAGTTACAGTATTGTGATGTGAATAGGCAATGAATATGACCGGCTTGGGTTGTACAGTTGTATCCAATTGATACGATACGGCTTATCCCCGTGTGTATGAGGGGTAAGCTAATACAGTTCTAAGTTACTTTGAATGTGGTCATAATTATTACACTACTCCCCCAGTCCCCAAATAGTTACAGTAGTTACAGTCAGTGCTCTCAGAGAGAGTTCCGTGTTGTATCGTGGTTTAAACTTGCATTAAAACGATTACTAAATAATTGTAACTAACACAAAATTTACTTGCCTCAAATGGACTGGACTTGAAGGGATGAAGACTTCGAGATGGGATTTAGACTCGTCCTCGAAATCCTACATTCGAGAAGTTGACTCATAATCCAGGGTTACCAAGCTAACTATGCTAGTTGAAATCTCTAATTGTGTCCTAATCAGTTTTAATCTTTATTTATGCAATCACAAACAAAAATGCGATTATCGGTGCGTTGTAATTAATAACGAGGGAAAGATCAATTTAACTTTGTATTTTAGAAAAACTCGTAGTTGCCAATTTATTTGGTTAAAACTTTGTGTTTTCGTAATTATACGTATAAAACTATATTTCTTATTTAATGAGAAAACATGATCGTTATTAAATATTAAAACTTGTAAATTTTAATGTGAGAAAACTTCATTAATTTTCTATTCAAAATAATATTTATTTTTGATTTACGCGTACGCTAAAAAACTCGCAAAACCAGAGAATAACAGAAAACCTATGCTACAAAATTACAGGTCACAGAGAAAATAGACAAGCTGGGCTTATGCCCATTACAATTTATTTTACATAAATTGAAATAAGAGAAACAGTTGTTAGCTCTAAAACCTTCCTACAATTTAATTATGAATAAACTAAATAATAAAATTAAATTAAATTATTAATGAGTCTCAGATATTGGTCCAATCGTCATATAGGCTAATGCCTCAACGTCCGGACGAAGCCGGTTTCGTTTGTACTTAGCCAGGGTCCATTGACCAATACGGTCGTCGCCCAAAATCCAAAATATTAATATTTTCCAAAAACTATTTTAAAAATTATTTTAAAAATATAATTAAATTTTATGGAAAATCCGGCAGCATTTTCCCTATTTTCGGTCAACCCAAAAACTGGGAAAGTGTGCCATAATATCCAGTATAAATCCCAAACCAGGGAAACCAATGAATTAAATTCCATAACAAAAATTTTATATAAAAATATATTCACAGAAACTTTCCGAAAATATTCGAAAAATCCGAAACGAATTCGGGAATCCGAAACCAACCCAAAAACATCACAGCACAATTCGAAAAATATCCGAAAACCAAATATCCAGAATTCATTTCCGAAAGTTTCGGAAAAACAAACCAAACTAACAGAGGCTTTCCCGAAAGTCTCTCAGAAAATACCGGAACAAAACGTAACCCAAAAATCGAATTCCCGAAGGAGATTCGTGGACCAATCTCATCACAGACACGGAAGGGACGAACTACTATGATTAACCAAAAATTATCCAAATCGACGGAATCCGAAGGGTTGCCTCGGACTCGGGACACGCGAATTCGCGAAGACGAACTCGAAAACGGAATCGAACCACGACGAAGCACACGCAGGTGCTGTCCACTCGGGACGGGGCTACGCGCGCCGAAGGGGACGCTGGCCTTGCACGGGGGCGGCCGACGGAAACAGCGCGCGCTAGGGCACGGGAGGCGGGGCGCGGCCGGGTCGGCGGTACTGGAGGCGGCCGGGAGGTCGCGGGTGGCCGGGGAAACGGGCGCGGGGCGTGGGCGGCCGGAAAATGGCCGGAGGGGGAGGGTTTACGAGTGAGAGAGGGGAGAGTAAAGTGGTGGTGGTAGGGATTGTTCTTCTGGAGGGAATAGAGAGAGAGGGATAGGGAGTTGGTGGTGGGGATGGTGTGTGTGTGTGTTTAAAGAAGGGGAGGAGTGGGAGCTGTGGATGTGTGTGAGTGAAAGTAGCGAGAAAAGTAAAGGGGAGTGAGAACGTGGGGTGAGGGGAAAAGAGGGGATCTGGTCCAACTTGGACCAGCACCAAATATATATTTTTTTATATAAGAAATCAGAAATTCAAAAGAAATAGAGTGTGTTCAGGTCGGGTCTGGGTTTCGGGAAACTGGTCCGGGCTCGGGTCTGGTCAGCAATCAAAAGCCAATTATTATTTTGAAATTAATTTTTTTTAAACCCACAATTAATAATAATAATAATAGTAATAATATTATAAAATAATAATAATAATTCACACATCCTAAAACTGGGTTTCACAGAGTCATTCTCCCGCTCTCCAGTATTCTGGTTCAGGGGCGTGACAAGGTTTTAGTGGTGGCCCATGCAGGTCTGATTTCGGACTTGTGGGGTATTTTGATTTATAGGATGTCTCAATCACACATGTTCTAACTTGATCTCGTGATTCGTTGTTCTCAATCCTAGCTTGACATTCTCGTATCCTTCGGCTTCATTGATCCTTCATGTCCGGTCGTTTGATTGTTCTCTTGTCCCTTTCTTTAGGGGCACTTCGTCTGCATCTGTCAGAACTGGACAACAACAACAAGGGCAACATGGGCAACCTGATCAGGGTGGTCAGCAACAAGGGTCAGAACTACTTCAAGAGACTATCCAAGAAGAAGTGATAGTGGAACCAGCAGCTGGACCGCAGTATCCAGAGGTTCACACCACCCATAGTTCCACCTACCCCAGTGGAAGTGGACACACCAGCCCTTCTGGAGATCATGAGAGGGATGATGGCTACTCAGCAACACCAGATGTTAGCCCAGCAGCGCATGCACACTCAGTTGCAAGAGCAAAATGTACTACTCAACCAAGGGTTACAGACGGTATTGGAAAGAGGGGTAAGGACAGATTCAGGAGCATCAACCAGATTTTGTAAGTACAACTCTCGTCGTTTCGAAGGCACGGAAGATGCCATCTCAGCAGATGCATGGCTTAAGGATATTGAGGCTATTCTGACAGCAGCTAAGGTGCCGACGGAAGAATGTATGGATCAAGTGAAGTTGTTACTTCAGGATCTCGCACGGAATTGGTGGGAATCAGAAGAAGTAGGCATCAGACGTCCTGTTGCTTGGGACGATTTTACTGCAAGGTTCAAGACGAAGTATTATGGAGTTGTGGCACAGTTTGAGCTGCAACAGAAGTTTATCAACCTCAGACAAGCTTGCAAGACGGTAGATGCTTATGCAGCGGAGTTCTGCAGATTGAGTGGGTTCGCCCCGGAGATGGTCACGACGGAGAGCCAGAGGGCTATGAGGTTCCAACAAGGATTTCATCTTGAGCTCTTGCAATTGATAGAGGGGCACAATTACCAGACTTTCGATGAAGTGTTGACGGCAACTCGAAGGCATGAGATCACCATTCAGAGGATTACGACAAGGACTGGGGGTCAGAAGAGATCCCACAGTCAGATGAAAGGAGGAGGGGAGTAGCACTCCGGGCAACAGCACCATCCCCTAGCATTAGTATCCACGATGTGGCGATACGAGGGCCAGCACCACCACCAAGGCAGCAACAACAGCAACAGAGGAAGAACCAGCAACCCCCAGTGGGCTGCACTTATTGTGGGAAGGTAGGGCACACTAGAGATGTGTGTCGGACATTGAACGGGCAGTATTTGATATGTGGAAATCCAGATCATCGGGTTACCACCTGTCCCATGAATTCGAGGTCAGGAGGACCAGTGCAACAATTTCCTGCTCTGCCAGCACCAGGGGCAGGACAGTATCGGGGACCAGCGGTAGCAGTGAGACCGTTGGCACAGCGCCCGTTCATGACACAGGCTTAGATGTTTCGGCAGCAGGGACCGTCGATGCAACAGCACCAGCATAGACCACCCCAGCATCATCAAGGCAGGGACCAGCAGCAGCACCAGGCTAGGCCGCAACATGGGAACCAACAAGGAGGTCGAGGGCAGGCATTCACTCTGTCCTTGGAGGAGGTATTAGCATCGAGAGATGTTGTGGCAGGTAACATTCTCGTCGCCTCATATCCCGCAGTAACATTGTTTGATTCGGGAGCATCACACTCATTTATATCTGCACAATTTGCAACACGGCTAGGAATAGAATTCGAGGCATTACCAGGGAGGTTAAATATACTCACTGGTAATGGGCTCGTAGGAGTTAGTAGAGTTATTCTAGCATGTAGCATTGTAGTTTGCCGGCATTCCTTACCCGTCCGGTTGATAGAATTTCTTGTTGGAAATTTTGACGTTATCTTAGGCATGGACTGGCTGAAAGACAGTCATACGACAATAGATTGTCGTAGAGGGAGTGTGTCTTTTGATATTCCAGGCATGAAGCGGTTCACCTTAATCAGATCAGTGGCAACTCAACAAGAGCAGGGAGTAGTGACGGCAATGGAAGAAGTTCAAATTCCGAAGGTAGTTGAAGAGTTTCTGGACGTGTTTCCTGAAGAACTTCCAGGTCTACCACCGGTTAGAGATATTGAGTTCAGCATAAAATTGGTACCTGGAACTAAACCGATATCAGATCGAGTTTACAGAATGGCGAATTCAGAACAGGCCAAGGTATATCAGCACATAGAGGAACTGAAGGAGAAGACGTTCATCCAAGCTAGCATATCACCATGGGCAGCACCAGTAGTACTTGTGGGGAAGAAGGATGGGTCATCCAGATTGTGCATCGATTACAGGAAGCTTAACGCGGCAACAGTAAAGAACAAGTACCCACTACCCAGGATCGACGACTTGTTTGATCAGTTGAGCAGAGCTAGAATTTTCTCCAAGATAGATCTTCGTTCAGGATATCATCAAGTGAGGGTTCGGAAGGAGGATATTCCCAATACAGCATTCAGGTCGAAATATGGGCATTATGAATTCTTGGTAATGCCGTTTGGTTTGACCAATGCTCCAGCAATATTTATGGATTTGATGAACCACATCTTTATGCCGTACTTAGATCAATTTATCGTTGTGTTTCTTGACGACATTCTCGTATACTCTGCTAGTGAAGAGGAGCATGAGGGCCACCTCCGAAAAGTGTTACAGATTCTGAGAGAGAACCAGCTGTATGCCAAGCTCAGCAAGTATGAGTTTTGGTCGGACCATATTTTATTTTTGGGGCACATCGTATCAGGAGCTGGAGTAGCAGTGGATCCCAAGAAGGTAGAAGCAGTAGAGAGTTGGCCAGTATCCAAGACCGTAGCAGATGTGCGGAGTTTCTTGGGATTGGCAGGATATTACAGGAGATTCGTAGCAGACTTTGCAAGACTTTCAGCACCCATGACCCGCTTGACACGGAAGGATGTGCCATTCGTTTGGTCGACAGAATGTCAGGCATCATTTGAGACTTTGAAGCAGAAGTTGATATCAGCACCTATTCTTACATTGCCAGTTGGGCCCGGAGGTTTTACTGTATATTGTGATACGTCAGGTAAAGGACTTGGATACGTCCTTATGCAACATGGGAAGGTGATAGCATATGCATCTAGGCAACTTCGAGACCACGAAAAGAATTACCCAACTCATGACTTGGAGTTGGCGGCAGTCGTATTTGCTTTGAAGCTATGGAGGCATTACTTATATGGTGACCGAGTGGATATGTACACAGACCATAAAAGTCTGAAGTATATCTTTACTCAGAAGGAGCTGAACATAAGACAGAGAAGATGGTTGGAGTTGATCAAGGATTACGACGTGGAGCTTCAGTATCATCCAGGTAAGGCTAATGTGGTAGTAGACGCTCTCAGCAGGAGAGACGGCACATTTATGTTGACAACACAGAGACATATCTTAGAAGACCTTCAGGAGATGGGCATCGAAGTTATACTTCCTAGTGATGTAGGAGTTCTAAGAAGTCTACAAGTTCAATCCGACTTGGTAGACAGGATCAAGACAGCTCAGGCACAGGACCCAAGGATTCAGAAGCTTAGAGCAGAATGTGAGTCAGGACTCAGGAAAGAGATAAGAATTCATGAAGATGGTACACTTAGGTTTGGGACACGTCTATGTGTGCCTAGTGGAGATATCAGACAGGAGGTTATGGCAGAAGCTCACAGCTCCCAGTATTCTGTACACCCTGGAGGGACCAAGATGTACAAAGATATCAAGCAGCACTTCTGGTAGAACGGGATAAAGAGGAAGATAGCTAGATTTGTTTCCTGTCACTTGGTATGTCAGCAAGTGAAGGCAGAGCAGCAGAGGCCAGCGGGGCTATTGCAACCGCTTTCTATTCCGGAATGGAAATGGGAACATATTACAATGGACTTTGTGACCGGTTTACCGAGATCACCAAGTGGTAAAGATGCTATTTGGCTGATAGTAGATCGGCTTACAAAGATGACACACTTTCTTCCTTTCAGAGTAGGGCAATCTATAAAAAAGTTGGCAGAGTCGTATATGTAACAGATAATCAGGCAGCATAGAGTCTCTGTCAGTATTGTGTCAGACAGAGATACCCGTTTACATCACATTTTTGGAAGAGCTTACATCATAGTTTGGGTACCAAGTTAAGATTTAGCACGGCTTACCATCCACAGACGGACGGGCAATCAGAAAGAACAATTCAGACTTTGGAAGATAAGTTACGAGCTTGCACTCTGGATTTTGGAGGATCTTGGGAGAGCCACCTGCACTTAGTCGAATTCTCATACAACAACAGTTATCAAGCCAGTATCCAGATGGCGCCATTTGAAGCACTATATGGTAAGAAGTGTAGGTCGCCACTGGCATGGGATGATATCGGAGAGAGGAAGATGTTAGACCCGGAAATGATTGTCCAGACAGTTGAAGTGGTCAAGGGAATTAGAGAACGACTTCGAGTTGCGTAAGATCGACATCGTCATTGGGCAGACCAGCATCGTAGGCCGCTAGAGTTTTCTATTGGGGACTACGTATTCCTACGGATCTCACCTACCCGTGGGGTCATTAGATTTGGTGTTCGCAGGAAGTTGAGTCCGCGGTACGTGGGCCCGTTTGTTATCCTTGATCGGATAGGCGATGTTGCTTATCGTTTATCCCTTCCACCTTCGTTACGAGAGGTGCATGACGTGTTTCATGTATCTCAGTTGGGAAGGTATGTATCGGACCCAAGCCATATCCTTGATCATTCTGAGCTGGTTGTTGATACCAACCTGTCTTACGAGGAACAGTCTGTGTCCATTTTGGACCGAAGAGAGAAGATACTCAAGAACCAAACAATTAGTCTTGTTCGGGTTACTTGGGGTCATCACTCTTTAGGGGAGTCAACGTGGGAACGTGAGGATGATATCCGATCACGGTATCCGCACCTGTTTGACTCACAAGGTATATCTCTTTCTGTATACCTTGATTGTCTTAACTCCTCATGCTTGTCATCTTATGAGTAGAATTGCTTGGTGTCGTCGATAGTTAAACATAGATATGTTACTTGCTATTGGCATTGTAGAATGATTGCTTACTCAAATTGCTTATACTTAGATTAGTTTAGCTCCGATATTCCTATCATGCTTGGATTTGAAATTCCGAGGACGAAATTTTTCTAAGGAGGGTAGAGATATCACTTCCCGTTCCCAGAATATGTATTCTAAATACTAGTCCTGCTGGAATATATTTATTTAATATTTATCATGTATTGTTCTGTATTTAAATTCTTTTAAATTCACGTTAATTATTTTTTCTGTATTTTACTTTCTGCATTTTACCTTCTGCTTTGCTTAGTGGGTTCGGCCCAAGTTGGTTTAATTTCCGACCTTGATGGTTCAACATGAACCCAACTTCCCACCTACCACCACTCCTTTATTTAAAAGCACATCCCCTTTCTCTCTCTTCATTACTTTCTCTCATTTCTCTTCTTCTTCCTCATAACTCCCCCACCAACCTAGGAGGGCTAGGCAAGTGCCAACTTGCTTCTTGATGGATTTCCATTTTTGTTGTTCCATTTTCTTCCTCTCAAGATTCTTAGATACTTTAGTACTTAGCACTTTCAATTCCCATGGCTTATTTCATGTAGATCTAAGTTTAATATATTTTCAGAATTTTTAGGTTTTGATCTAATAACTTTATTATTTTTTAAGTTTTGATGGTTTCATGTTGTAGGAAATTTGATTCTACCCAATTTTGACTATTGGAAGTCCTGATTTTGACTTATTTTGAGTGATTTATGGTCTTTTTGGTTCATGGGTTTTCATGGCCATTATAGGCTGATTTGAAGAAGATGAGCAGTGCATGCTGTTTCTGGCGCATGCTGTTTTCTGGCGCATGCTGTTTCTGGCGCATGTTGTTTCCTGGCGCATGCTGTTTCTGGCGCATGCTGTTTCCTTGTAACGCCTCAGTCCCAAAATACGTAGGACTAGAACGTAGTCATGCCAGCTGTATACATACGAAGTATATGGACCCTCGTATATATACATAAGTTGTAAAATGCAGTAACCAAGGTACTAAATCTTATCCACAAAGATAAATAAGGATATAAAAGAAACTTTGAATTTGTCATGTATACAATTGTTGGGCGGAGACAAAGTCCACTACCAACCAATTTAAATATAGAAAAATATACAAGGAAAGAATTTAGCAAGCGAGAGCAATGGCGAGTCCAAGAGCAATCACCACGAAGGAAGGAATGACCTTAGCTAGAGCACCTGCAAGAAATCACGAAACACACACCTGGCGAGATAACCAGGTCCTCAGAGGGACGTAACACGATACATCAACATGCCATATGAACTGAATATAAATATGCCACAATGAAAGAAAGTGACAAGACACAATAAGGTAATCTAATCAAACTAAAGTGAACATGCAGTTAAGAACAACCCTCCAACGCATGGGTATCTGGCTCAGTAGCAGTAACTCAGGCATGGTCCCATCAGGATACCAGAGACCTCAAAGCATAACATTCATCGAATGTCAGAGGCCAGCAGTATCAGTAATAGGAAAGTGCATAAGGACCCATACGTTAAGGAAATGTTCTCCCCACCCAATGTACCTATCATGTCGTATCCACGACCATGAAATACTACTAACCGTCAAGTCTTCTAACATACAACTATTGACAGTTAGACCTAACGCACGTCCTGCACGCATCAGTGATCAGCCAACACGCAAGTCCGTAGACTATATGCTACTCATATCTCACACATCTCCTGGCACAACAGTGTCAAAGTTTATGCAATGCACTAAGCTAGTGGTAGTCCCTTAACTCTAAGTCCATATGCAATCAAAGGTAAATAACAAAGTACAACTAATATCACTGAGCAGGCAGTAATCAAAAACTAAAAATAAATGAACAGTGATATGTAATAAAAATGCAGACTGAATATAAACAGTATAATGGCAAGGTATCTTGTCTGGTGTGTCACCTAGTGTGGTACAATATTTCTGACATGTCTCCATAGTCTAATAGTCATGGTCGATGCAGTGGTCCAAATCGCGAGAAAATAGGAACATGGAATTAGTCATGATCAACGATGATAATAACCAACAAGAGAATTTGCAAAATAAATATAACTTAGTTTTAGAAAATATTTATAATAATTTTAAGACTAGATTTGTTTTTGGAAAATACTAAAATCTCAAAAATCGTTTTAGGCTACCTCTATGTTTGTCAACACATATTTTTTTATAGATAAAAAACCATATTTTATTATTAACAATAATTTAGATAAATATTAGTAAAAATCATATAGGGTTCTAAAATATTTTAAAATATAGGTCAAGCCAATATAGTACTTATATATACCCTTGCATATATACTTTAAGGAAAATTTTAAAAGATTATTATAACTAGTAAATATCATGATGAAATAATACAAATAGAAATACTAACATTTATCTATACATAATAATTTGCAATACTAATATTAAACCTTAATCCTTTTGTAAAAAGTTAATAATAATAATGATAATAATAATAATGATAATAAATAATAATAATGGTTTATAAAGAATAGTAATAATAATAACAAAACTATAATAATAATAATAATAATAATAATAATAATAATAAAATTAATAATAATAATAACAGTAAAAATAATAATAAAACAAAAACCTTACACTACTGCAGCAGTACAGCTGCCATCCCCCTCCCCTTATTATTCACGAGAGAGAAGAAAAAGAGAAGGGACGGAGATGAGGGTCTTTACCAGAAGGGGGCGACTCCGACGGTTTCGACGCCGGTGGCCGACGATGCGGTGTTGGAGGAAGCGGAAGCCGTCGGGTCGGTGGGGCGCTGTGGCTCGGTCGGCGGCTGGCCCGGCTGTGCGCGGGCGGCGCGCGCGGTGGAGAGGAAATCGAAGGTGGCGGTGAACGCGGCGGCGTGGAGAGGTGCTCGAGCGGCGGCGCGGGGTTCTCCGGAGGCTCGATCTAGTGGAGGAGCGGATCCGGCGAGGAGATCGGGGCTCGCGGACGCTCGGCGGTCGACGCCGGGCGGAGCGGAGCGGATGGGGCGGTCGCGTGCCGGGGTTCGGATGGAGACGGGGTCAGATCTGGGCGGCGGCGACACTGTGGACTCACCGGCGGTCGGCCTGGTCGGAAAGGAGAGGGCACGGTGGTCGTTCTCCGGTGGGCGGAGTACGCGGTCGGGAATCAAGGCGTCAGGCGGCGGTGCTATTCCGGAGGAACGGCGGAGAGCAGACGCCTGCGGTCCAGCGCCGGGGCTTGGGCGGTGGTTCGTGGCGGATGTGGGGATGTCCGCGCAGCTGCGGCAGAGGTGGGCGCTCGCAATCGGGATCGCTGCGAAGGTGAGGGTTCTCCCCCTTTCTCTATTTTTTTGCTGTAGTGTCGATGGTGGTCTGGTGGTGGTGGTGCGTGGCAAGGGGGTGGCCACTCCGGTGGTCGGTTCGGGATTTTGGTAATGTGGCTGACGATGGCGATCTAGGGGTTGCTGTTCTGGCCGAGAACGGCGAAGGGTTCTGTGATCTTGCTGGTGGTGGGGGTCGAAGATGATGGTGGTGGCGATGATGAGCGGGGACACAGACACGGGGACACGATTTTTGTGGTGTTGGAGTGGCGATGTACCTGGTGAAGATGATGACGGCAACGGCGGGATTTGGGGAGACGAGGGTGGTGATGGCAAAACCGTCGTGTCCTGCGAGACACGGACGGAGTATCCGGGGTTGTTGGATATGGAACAAAATATTGTATTTGTAATGGAGAAATATAGTGGAGTAGATGAGGCACAGACACGATGCACCTGTGATGGAAAATTTTTGGAGGAGTACCTCTCCTTTTATAGGAGGTGGGAATTCCCAGTTGGATAAAGATTGTATTTTATTTAAATACCCAATAGATAAACATTAGGATTTATTTAAATCCTAATTAGATAATCATCATGTGATTAAATAGATTTAAAGCCAATTCAAATCCAAATCCAAATTAATTCCATACTTAATTTAAAATATTTTTAAATAAAGCCAATAAAATCTTTTGCAATTTAATTTACCATATTTAATCAAATATTAAGTAAACAATATCTCAAATATTATTTTCATAGTTAAATATTTATGGAAATAATTAATTTCAAAAATCACTATAAATACTTTAAATATTTAAATCATAAAGTAGCTTTTGTAAATATCAAGATTTATTAATAAACAAATTTTTACATTTCGCAAAATATTAAACCAAAATTTTTAAATTACCATTTATTTGTAAACGGTGAATAAAATAACCTTTTTATACAAAAATAAAAAAAATATTATAAAATTTATAAAAATATTTTTCTAACATATGTACCTCGACACATATTCGCACTCGTCGAGCAATTACAAAAAAAAAAATTTTGTGCTCGACGTAAAATACGACTACGCAACGTACAATACAATAATTTAAATCGGTACCAAAATTTAAAATAAAAAAAATAGCAGAAATTTAGGGGTTTTACATTCCTGGCGCATGCTGTTTCTGGCGCATGCTGTTTCTGGCGCATGCTGTTTTCTGGCGCATGCTGTTTCTGGCGCATGCTGTTTCCTAGCGTATGCTGTTTCTGGCGCATACTGTTTTCTGGCGCATGCTGTTTCTGACGCATGCTGTTTCCTGGCGCATGCTGTTTTTGGCACATGCTGTTTCTGGCGCATGCTGTTTCCTGACGCATGCTGTTTCTGGCGCATGCTGTTTCCTGGCACATGCTGTTTCTGGCGCATGCTGTTTCTGACGTATGTTGTTTCCTGGCGCATGCTATTTCTGATGGAACAGGGGATTCCCAGGACCCTTTCTTTGGTGTGCGTATTGATCGATAGAAAGTTAAACAGATCTAATACGTGTTCTAACCCTTCATAGGCGAAAACTAGGGTTCACGAATTATACCTGCGACGGAAAGGAGACAAGTAATTCCTGGCAATCTCGAGCGGACGACCCGAAGATCTTCTGCACGTATTCCTTCCTCGAGTTGGACGTCGTGTGGGCGACGATCTTCCAACCTTTTCTTCTCCTTGGCAGCCCTCTCTTTCTCTCCTTACGTGAATCACGAATTTAGAGAAAGTTTTTGATTTTTGATCGGTAATATGGCGGCCAGAGAATAGAGGATATATATAGGCTACGGCTGGGACCATGAGGAGAAATTAGGGTTAGGCCTCCTAACGGATCTGGATATCCCGTGTTCAGCCCGAACACACAATCCAGGCCCATTAACAATAGCTCGGTCCACTAATGAGCTATTGTTGCATTACCTCCCTAATCCCAAATTATGTTTGTGGGCTCCTTTTATTATATGCTCGTTTGGCTCCCCATGTTAAGATATCGTATGTCCGTCGATCAAATTAAGTTACTGACAACTATATTGATTCGACATCTTTTATCCTTAAGTAGTACCGTTCAACTTTATTTGTCATGTCGGATATAATCCACCTGCAGGGTTTACATGACAATCCTTATGAGCTCCTTAAGGGGACATCATCAACCCGATGTATCGGGATATGGATTCCATTTATAATCAATAGCCCATCATACATACAATGTTATTACCCAATTCATAGAGGTTGTTGATCCATAATGAATCTCACTCTTTTATGAGTCAAAGTAATACACACTGCATATACATGTCCGTTATTATATCTGGATTAAGAGCACAAGCATCTATAATAACAGAGGTGTTTGTTCTCTTATGTAGTCAGTACAAAGAGAACAACCTCAAGTGGTCCTGTTCAATACACACAAAGTGTACTAGTGTAAACCTATAGTCAAGATAGACTAATACCAGATTACACTACAACCTTTCCAATAGATTGTCCAAGTCCATCTAGGTTGTGAACTATTTATATACTCCATAGGAAACTGATAATATGATCTTCTGTGTGACACCACACACCATATTATCTACAATATAGAATATCAGACATTTGCATTAACACTTGTAACAAATACAATATGCAAACATTTGCCCATATGATTCTCATTCAAAATTTAAGAAAATAAGGTTACTACAAAAGTGATGCTTTTAGTATATAACCCTAACAGTTTCTGGCGCATGCTGTTTCTGGCGCATGCTTTTCTGCGCATGATGTTTCTGGCGTATGCTGTTTCTGGCACATATGCATTCTCAGCCGCATGAACTTCTATAATTTTCCGGCCGCATGAACTCTAGCCCATGATGCCTTTTGACCGATTCTTGTTTCGAATTAACATTCATTGATATTGATTATGACCTTGACTAATAATTGATCATGCGTTCCTAGTTGGAACTAAGAGACTGGCTAGTCGTCTTATTGAATTGAATGAATGAGACACATTCATATGAACTATGAACTATTGCAATCGACTAGCTGATCCCGAATATTGACATATAGATACATGCAGGCTTAATTTCTTTATCTATTGTACAAAAGCAGCATGTGTACTTTATGGTCAAGGCATGATTATTCCGTGGCTAGTTTTGATTGTTGTATTACGCTATGTAAGACCTACAACCTAACCGTACGGGTATCGTTGTAGAGATGTGTATATCGTACCCCGTACGAAAGTACTCATTCTGAATGACCATGATCCACGGTATGGGATTTCACTCAACATAGAGGCTATTAAGTTAAATAAAATGATGATTGCATGGAGAGAACGGATTTCCGAGTTCTTACATGGCAGCCCTCTTTGGGACTATTAAGTGCCCGACAGGTCGGCTGGTTCCCACAGATACTGCAAACCTGCCATACGGGCAGGGAGTGGTATCTGCTTATATTATTTATTGTATATTGTATATTAACGACGGGCGTCCCGCTGGGACTCGTCTAAATACATGATTGGCGCAATTGATTGATTGGGTAAACTAGCCTTGTTTGCGCATAGTAAGAACTGAGGAATCCTTTATCGCATAATTCCAAGATAACTTGGGACCCATAATAGCAAGCCGTAGTAGTTGCATGGCCGTTTAAATTGATTTGTTTATGTACTGTACCTACTCTGTTGACTAACTGAGGTGATCAGAATGTCAGGGCATGACGGGCCAACTTCTGTCCTTGTTTGGTTGGGAGGTTGGTTCGAAGTGTCGTGACGTTATGTGAATCCCAGTAGCAAGCAGAGATCTACTTATCATATTATCTTATTACTGGTTTTAATTTCTCATATCGTGCTTTCTTGCGGTACTTGCTATTAGAGGTCTAACCTCTCTTGTTTTGCATGGCCAGATCTAGAGCCGGTTCCCGAGGACTCAGCTTACTTTCACCTCCAAGATGGTCAATACTAGAGGGATGATCGCAGGAGGACTCGAGTGGGTTCCTTACTTCCCCGCTCGTTTTGTTACTTACTTTATATTTTGTCGTTTGGCACCGACATGTTAGTCGGATTGTCTTGTACTTACTTTTACATAATTGTAATTAAGTCAGACTGCAGCTGATAACAATTGTGTATACCTTGCTTCGTCATCTGGCTATGTTTGGTAAAGCCAGATATCAAGAACATTTTGACTGAACGTTTGGGACGCCTTACTGCTTTATCTTACATGTTCTCTATTTCTGTTTCGTGTTTGAATGATTGAGACAATAGATGTGAAGTGACCATAGTATGACTTTCATGTAGTATGCACCCCCTCGTCTTATTAGACAGCATTGATCGTATTATACGGTATTCATCTACCCGTAATACGTAGCTGGCTGAGTCATTCCTCCGCTCTCCAGTATTCTGGTTCAGGGGCGTGACATTGTTGGTTATTGAGTTGTTATATAATTATTGTTTGGTTGTCTATTTCTCTATGTTCTTATACTATGGGTGTGGTTCTGTTGGCATATATGTTGGTTTGGAGGCTTGCGTATATGTAGGTTGTTCCTATGATAGCTCCATAGTATGTTGTTTATTTTCTCTTCCTAAATCACTTATTATGGGGAGTATTCTTTATTGTTGGGATTTTTTCCTTGGGATAACGTGATGTTGGATATGTTCTTAGTATGATGCTTGGGTTTAGTGATATGTCGTTGGATAATATTAGCATGCTAGACATTTTATTCCTTGTTGGCTTGGAATTATTTTTGAGCACGCTGATACTCTTAGTAATGGTCGTTGACCAAATGAACCAAGACGTTGCAGACCATGTCGGGTACACTGGCCCCGTGTCAGTACGTGTTTAATACGTGTGGAGGCACACGCAAGTACGACAAATGATGTATGATCCAAATCTGAGACTTAGTTTATCTTATTTTTTAGTATCTTATTGCCTAATCGTATTCGTGTTTTTGGTACTGTTGGGTAGTTCATTCTGGGTGCAGATACGCTCATGTTTAATACGAGTCGATATTGGACACTGACGTGGAAATACATTTGTGTCAGGATACAAGGTTGAAGGTTAGTGAGTGTACATCTGGAACTTTTTAATCATGAAATTTGGTACAACACTTACTAGTTTTGCTTTTTTATTTCAGAAGGCAGCCTCTGCACCTGTGCAGGATGAATTCCTCTTGACGGATCATCTAAAACCGTCAACCATCTTGGCTTTTGCTTATTGTCTATCGAGGTGAGTGTATACTTAATTATTACACCATTTATTGGTTTTGTTGGATGCATGATAGTATGTGATTGTATTTTTATAGCCATTATACTATGTTTATTAGAGGCTTAGTGACTCAGAGAGCAAATTTCATCAACAAATTCAGAGAGCAAATTTCATACAACCTGATATGGAGAGATGCCAATTTTAGGGTGTCGCGTAGTATTTTTTCGAATGCCTCTCATGTATGAAAATTCATGTATGATACATTCTCAGCACCAGTTCTGTTGCCTCATGTAGATTCTTGACAGTTTTAACTTCAGCTTCTTTTGCTTAAAACACCCTGATTTTTAATAGTTAATAGCCCTTTTTAAACTTCAGCTTCTTTTGCATAAAAAAAACTCATCATCTTCCTCCACTCGAACCCTAGCCATTCCATCTGCAAGTGTAGCTTGCCCAAGGGAGCATACTTGTGATTTTTCTAATACACTTTTTGTGGTTGAAATATGCATAAATGACCCTGTTTCTGAAGTACATGAACAAGAACCAAGGAGCCCGGTTAGACTAACCACGAACTTCCTTCACACAGGCTTCTACGTTGTGTGGAGGGTAACCTTTTTCTTCCAGTACTTGGCCAGTAATTGTAATATTGGTGCAGTATGTTTTCCTGGATGACAGTAACTGGAAGATAGTATGTGATTATATTTTTACCTTACAGGGCTTTGGACTCAGTAGTTCTACCATATAAAGGAAGCCAGGTTGTCAAGCAACGTCTTCTGAATTTCTTAAGATCATTATCAACCATCTTGGCTTTTGCTTATTGTCTATCGAGGTGAGTGTATACTTAATTATTACACCATTTATTGGTTTTGTTGGATGCATGATAGTATGTGATTGTATTTTTATAGCCATTATACTATGTTTATTAGAGGCTTAGTGACTCAGTCTGCATTCACAATCTTTGAAGTGCAAAAATACATGACAAAATTTCAGGTTGTGGCATGTCGACCTATTATGATGTGTTAGATCAACATGTATCATTGTCATCTATGCTTGTAGATTTAAAAGTATTTGGTCATTCCTGTGAGCTGGTTGCCATGTAGACTAGGTTGTTGAATGCTTTATGTCTGTTGACTGCTCTTTTGCTGTATATTACTGGAATTTGGATAGATCCTCCATTTTTACCAAGGAGCCTAGGTGAACTGACTGATATTTTACTTCTTGTCGAGATTCATATCTGTGAAGCTACTTTAGATGGGTTGAGTACGCCTGCAAGAATGTTCAATGGCATTTCTAAGAAGTTATAACAAATACTTTTTGGCATATGTTAATTCTTGAGTAAATTCACATTCGGCTCAGCTAATTAAGCTAGTATTTGTCTATCCATTAGCGAGAGGATTGTTTTACTTGGAGTTGGAATGAATTACTTGAATAGTGATGTCTTTTTGTGCTCATGTTTCAGAATTTGACAAGTAATTGGTATATGAGGATTTCTGTGGATGCATTTTGAAGTGTACAATTTATTTTTTGTTCTTTCTTTGAACCCAGATTTCATTGAAGACCCCATAGATACTTGTCATTCTACAAAATAGCAGTTAGTTTCACATGTTCTTTTGAGAATACCCTTAGGATAATATGTTATTTAAAACTTGTTATGGTGTCGTTTCATTTTGACAGTTCAGTTGAGTTATTATACTCTTCTTATTTTTTTTTAGGATATTGTTTTCTTTTCTTTTTCTTTTTTGGTCAACAAGCTCAATAACTTGTTATGTTGTGCTCTTGTTCTCTCAGAAACTACATGAAAATGAATGTGCTGTGAATATGGGAGGGATGTCCTCCGGCCGAGTTTGCTACTTATTTTCGTTTTATTTGTATAATTTTCAGTATTTAATGTTTAAGATGTATAGAAACTATATACATTGGTTGGATTTGTGGTTAGACAAGGGTTGGATGTTTGTTGTTGGACGTGTGTCAGAAATTTGTGGTGTATCGACAATATACAGTTTGTTAATGTAAAAATTAAATTTTGTAGTTATTTGATGTATTAAATCTTCTGGATTATTGATATTATGTGTGTGTTCGATACATAATATAGAATTATAAATAAAATTTTGGCTTTAGGTTCTCTTGACGGTTATAAAATGTCAACAATTAACTCAATACTATAGCAGAAGGACTTTTCTTGACGGCTAATAGCCGTCATCTAGGCCGGAGTCAAAAAAAAAAATTTTATCTATATTGACGGTTTCTAAAAAGTGCTATCTTGACGGCTAAAAACGGTCAAGAAAACAACTTCATATAACGGCCAAAAATCGTCAAAAAAATGGAAGATTTTTTCTTGACTCCGATCTACTTGACGGATCCGCAACCGTTAAGATACTCATTTCTTGACAGAGAAAAACTGTCAAGAAAAATCTTTTATTTTTGTAGTGTCTGCACTTCTGCAGCTCCTGCTCCCGCTGGTTCTCTCGGCGAGTGCAGAGGACCAAGCTGGTTGAGAGGAGGTCCGGAGGAAGACGGAGAGCAAGAGAAGGAGGGTAATCGATTTTGTAGCCAATGCTTTTTCTTTAAGGAGAGCGAAGAGATGGCGAGGTTGGTTAGAAGCGGCGATGGGTTGCCGAGTGTAGTGTACTCTGCATTTTTTTTTTTTTTTTTGAAATCACACGCACACACACAATTGGGGGGCTCGAATCTTGTCGGCCCCTCCAGATGTCCGCTCTAATACCACTAGGCTAGAGACCTCGGACAGTGTACTCTGCATGGCTACTACGTGGATGCGGAGTTCGTGTATGGATGAAGAACGCATGGGACTGTGCGATTCACGTGAACGCTTGTCGGAAGCGACGAGCCGGACAAGTACATTTTTGTAACGGTGCATGGACACGTACAACTCTCCGCTATTCGCATTCACGTGATGGTTACACCAAACTCTGTGTGAAGAGTTCTTTTGCACTCCAGATATCCCCTTGAATAAACGACTCTTGGTCCGCCGAATCATTAAAAAAAAAAATTATTTTCTTTTCATATAAGTTTCTGTTAAATTTGTCAAATCAAACAGTACTTATTACAGAAAATTTGGAGGACGAAAATATTTAGCTAATTTACAGCTAGAAGAAAGAATTTAAAATATTTACATATGGAGAAATAAAATGCCATATCTAATGACATATTTTAGAACACACTATTATCCCTTGGCGTTCCACAAGTCGACAATCCATAAAACGTTGTCAAAGTTGGTGCAGTAGTAGGACGTCATGGGAGCTGACGTACTCTTAGAAACACAGGGTGTGGAGGTGCCAACTCTTGTGGCATCCCATGGATATAAAAAATTTAACAAAATACTATCAAATTCAGTGACAATTTGACGACTAGCATAGAGAATAAGCACTATTTGAAGCACTATTGCTAGGAAATACATAATAAAAGTTAGTGATTTAGAGAGAAAAAGGTGGCTAATCGATATTTAGTTTAAATAAATTTTTTGAACATGTGGTTAGATCATACGGTTAGATGATAGATATCCTGACTCATCGTGATGATGATGAGGAGAAGGGCAAACAAGGTGATCCATTTCAAAATCAAGCAAATTCTATCAAATATCTTTAAAATTATTATATTAATATCACTAAATCGAAGTTGTGGGTCAGTTATCAAACTTTCTACAAGTTTGTTATATCCAATAATACAAAATTTCGATGGTAAAAAAAAATTAAGATGCCATTGTAGTTAGCGTCCCTCCCCCGATCTCCTAAAAGACACGAATTACAATAGTGTCTCACTTTCTTCTCTCATTGAGGGTCGCCATTCACTACCAAAATTTATCGATTTAGCGACGGCAAGATCCGTCGCCAGTCCGACGAAAATTTCTATTAGCGACCGATCACTTACGGGTTTTGGCCAAAAACATCCGTCGGCAATCAACTCGTCGCTAATAACGGTCCGTCGCTACGTAGTCGATAACCGACGGACTAGCGACGGCATTTCGACTTCACAATACGAAGCATAAGCGACTACTTTCCGACGGACTGTCGTCCATTTCAAGTATTAAATACTGAACTGTTTAGACAATAGCGACGTAAAGTTCCGTCGGTAAACCGCCGTAATAGCGTATCAGAGTGTATCGTTCCGTCGCTAATCCGTCGAACGCCGTCGATAACAAAGGACGGATTAGCGACGGTTTGCTGACGGAAAATCCGTCGAACAGGTTCTGAAAGAGGCAGGCATTTCCAGCACCATGGCGACGGATGCGTAGTCGCTATTCCGTCGCTACCCCGTCGACAGAGCGACTGATTACTGGCGGATTATCCGTCGCCACGGTTCTGGAAATGTCAAGCATTTCCAGAACCTTGTCGACGGATAGTCCGTCGCTACGCCGTCGCGAGAGCGACTGATTAGTGGCTGATTATCAGTCGCCTTGACGACGGATAATCCGTCGCTAGTCCGTCGAACTATATACCACCAGAACCTTGCCGACGGATATTCCGTCGATCACCCGTCGCTACCTGGAAACAGTTTCAAATATCCAGTTAGCGACGGCTCATCCGTCGAAAATCAGTCGAAAACTGGGAATATCCGTCGCTAACCAGTCACTAGTCCGTCGCTAACTGAGATTTTTTGGAAAAACAATTGCAGCATTTTCCCTGAAGAGTCACATAATATCCGGTGCTATAATCCGATTATAGCACAATTAATCCAAAGATCTCACAAATATTCCAAATTTTTTTAATACAATAATTTAAGAAGAAGGAGGAGGTCGATTGTCCGGTGGTGGTAATCCCAGCTGCGACCGATGAATATACTCCTCCACTAGGTATGACGGCAAGCCGTTGTAGACACTGCTCGGAAGTCGGCGTAGCTGCTCTGGCGACATCAGATCCAGGAGTGACGTCACAGTCGTAGGCGGTACCACAGGGGCATCAGGGTTGAAAGAAAGATGACCCACGGAAGAAGGACCGACACCAGCAGTCGACGGACCAGTAGAATACGGACCAACACCATCAGCAGACGGACTGGCAGCAGCAGACGGAGGCGGAAAGTACGTGACAAATTGCTCCCGTAAGGACGACACCGCCTCGTGCAGCTGCGTAAGCTGCGACCTAACATCATCGTCTGCCGGGGCCACGGGAGGAGACGGTGTCGGTGGAAATCTCTGCGTCGCCATGTGCAACGGCCCTAGGGAGCCGACTCCGTACAGGAGCCCTTTCTTAAAGCCGTCGACGGTATCTACGAACAAGTCGTTACGAGCGGCCAAAGAAGAGGGCGTCCGGACGGGCGTCGTTTCACAGACATCCTCGATGTCAGTTAACTGAGCCCGACTAAGGGCCTCACGATACGCAGCCTATCAAATGAATGTGTTTATATTATAAGATTTACCTAAGTTGTAATCTAAATCCTATGTTTCACTAAGTTAAGTGTGAATCCTAAGTTTACCTAAGTCATAGTCCGAATACTTTTAATTCTAACGTAAATCTCATAAACATAAGTACTTACATCAGTCTCCTTGGCCCTCTCGTCGACGAAGCTCCCGTCCTTCCGTTTTTTGTGCGTATGCTGGAACACGTCGTGCATAGTGACCGATTCTGGCGCCCTTCCCTCCTTCACCGCCCGTTGGGCCTGCATACGAAATTTCCATAGAACGTCGATAACTCCTTTAATTAATAATACCTAATTCGATAGTGAAATAAATTTACGGTAGCTTATCAGATCTGCAAGCGTCGCAGCGTGGGGCCTTGATCCCCACGTATGAAGGCCCGCGGCCTGTCGGTTCACCTTCGCCTTCTCCGATTTCTCCTTGTACGCAGGGGTATCCATCATACCTAAGAGGTCCTCATAATACTCCTGTCGGATCCAATTCGGTCTCGTATACCCCATTTTCAGGTCATGAATTATATCCCATATCTTCTTCGAGGCAGCGGTTCTGCAGGTCCTGCGGATCACGTTCTCGCGATGGGGGGGCCACCAGTACGTCGTCTAACATAGAAATTCAATTATCACGTAATTTAAAAATGGTTGATTAAAGAGTAACTAATAATTAACCAGAAGATATAGATATATACCCTCAACTCGTCGAGCCAGACGTACTTCACGTTTAGGGGCACCGACGAAAAGTTGAGGTAGGGACCGTGGAAGTTAGCCCTGATAATTTTTCCAAGAGCCCTGCCAACATTAAACGGAAAAAAACTACAAAGAAGAAACGACTGGATTATTAACTTGAATAAATGAAAGAAATTTAATAAATTATCTTAAATTTACTTACGAGGTCCCCGCGGGCCATAGCTCTCGTCGGAACTCGCCTCTCGGCCTCTCTGGTGCCGTCGGAGGATCCGCGGGTCCGCGTATGTACTCCCCAGTAACCGGATGGAACCGAGTATGGGGGTACTCCGGGGTCCACTGTGCAGTAACTGGGGCATCCCCTGGTGGATCCGCTGCTGGTGGTTCCGATAGCGGAACGGATCCGCTAGCAGATCCGGACTCATGCCTCGATGAAGTGGTCGATCGAAGGCGGGATGCGTCTGTGCCCGGGGTACTCTCCGGGTCGGGTTCGCTCGATGGGGTCACATCCCGGAACTATGAATGCGATCACGACCACCAGCACCACTACGACCACGACCACGATCCGTACCACCACCACCACCACGACCACCACCAGCACCACGACCACGGCCAGCCATCATGACCTATAATTAGAACACATAAACATAATTAACAATATAAAAATATAAATGGATATAGAAAAACTAAACTAAAATATACATATCCCTAGTAGGGAGATGAGTGCCGCCGCGACGAAAAAGACTAGGAGTGCCATCTGCAATAAGTAAATAATCGAATGAAAAAAACATGAATTCACGTAATTGCTTTTATGAGGTCAAACTTAATTCACGTAATTGGAAGTGTTTTTAATATACAACAATATTTAACCTAATCATCGTCTTCGTTCTCATCCTCGGCCTCGTCTTCATCATCATCCTCCTCATCCTCATCCTCATCCTTATCTTCATCGTCGATTTCATCTGTATCCTCATCCCCATCAAATTCTTCTTCTTCTTCTTCTTCCTCGTCTTCTTCTTCTTCTTCTTCTGCCTCAATATTTAGGACAAGACGCCTCTTTCTCCCCTGGTTGACAGCTAAGTCTTGTGTATCAACCTCTTTCTTTCCTCTATTTTCCTCAACAATATCTTCAACATCCATTGTATCTGAGTGTTGTCCCAAGTATTAGGACTTTTCGATCTGGTCCTCTTGGTATGCTGGGTCTCCAACGTTGAATGTATTTCTAGATTTAATCTTGTATACTGCCCACCAGTCAAATCGATCTCTACGATGCCTTGGGTAGCTTGTATAGTAGACTTGAACAGCCTGATTTGCTATCGCAAATGTATCGGACCCTCTATACCTCCTGCGATGATTTATATCGACGAATCCAAATTGTTTATCGATTCTCCAACCGATATTTGGTGTCGTATCGAACCACTCACATTTGAACATCACAATATGCATATCATATGGGCCAGTATAATATAAATCTACAATATCCCGAAGCACTCCATAATAGTCAAAGTCCGGCTCGTCGTCATAGATGGTGGCTCTTATGCAAACACCGGAATCCTTGGTACTGATGCCGTCATTGATAAATTTGACATTTATAGCATTCTGAGTTGACTTAAACCTGAAGCCATTAACGACATAACCTGGCCAAGTCTTTATTTGCTTCTTCGGTCCCAATGCCAGATAACGAACACTCTCATGAGTGAGTGTTATTTCAGGCAATAAAACCTGTAAACAAATATTTATAATTTAAATGTTTCAGATTATATATTTATAATCTTAATTATAATCACAGTTACTTACGTATTTACGAAACCATGACGAAAATGTACAATCAACCTCTCTTTGAAGTCCCTCATCGGTAATATCGGGTGTCCTCATTTTGACTTCATCTCTAAATACACTATTAGAGAAAATAAGAATATATAAGTGTAGTCACTTGATCAAATTCGAGATTATAACGAGTGCAAGTGTACTGACTTACTTCTCCAAATCTTTCACTTCTTGTATGTCACAGTTTAACAAGACATATCGGTGAGCGGCATCATACTCGTCGTCTGTCAACCACCGTCTTTTACTAGTCCCAACAGGCTTGCCCCTTACATTGAATATTCCTCCATCCTCAACGTCCTCGTCATTCCTTTGAGGTCTATTTCGATTTGTCTTAACATGAGTATCGAAATAAATGGAGCAGAAGTTTGACACCTCTTCGATAAGATATGCTTCGCATATCGAAGCCTCTATATGAGCTTTGTTGCCAACTTTCTTCTTTAGATGGTGTAGGTATCTAGAGAGACAAATTATCTTGAGAATTAAGAAAGAATTTTAAAACACACTGAAATTCAACTTAAATTATATCGATTTTTATGTACCTTTCAAATGGGTACATCCATCGATAATGAACAGATGTACCGACACGGACTTCGTATGCTAGATGAATCGGTAGATGCTCCATGCTGTCGAAGAAGCTAGGAGGAAATATTTTCTCCAACTTGCAAATTGTTAAGATAATCTTCTCCTCAAGTTCAACCATGTGTTGCACAGTCAAATTAGTTGAACAAATATCCCTAAAAAATATTGATAGTTCGGCCAACGGAACCCATACAGCAGAAGGCAACAACTCTTTCAAAGCAATGGGCAGTAATCTTTCCATAAACACGTGGCAGTCATGACTCTTCATTCCCGTTAGCTTACGTTCATTGAGATCAACGTATCTAGACAAATTCGACACATAGCCGTCGGGAAATCTTAAAGTAGATACCCACTTACAGATTATTAATCTATCTTTCTTACTCAATGTGTATTGTGCTATCGGCTTACTTAATTGTCCAGCAGCTCCCCTTTGTATCAAGTTCAGATAAGGACGCTTGCATATCTCGGCAATGTCTTGTCTTGCTTTTGGATTGTCCTTCGTCTTTCCTTTAATGTCCATGATGTTATTGAAGACATTGTCGAACACATTCTTTTCGATATGCATAACATCAAGATTATGTCTTATAAGATTATCTTTCCAATAAGGCAAGTCCCAGAAGATACTCCGTTTGGTCCAGTTATGGGTTTGTCCGAACCCATCGACACGATTGTTCGACGGATCTTCCATTACAGTGGGCAAGTCCTTTACATCTTCCCAAATATCGTATCCCGACAATCTGGCAGGCGGATGAGAAAATTCTTGTTTTTCAGCTCTGAACGCGTCCTTGTTCTTTCTCCAAGGATGACTCGCGGGCAGAAATTGACGATGACAATCAAAGAAAAAAGTTTTTCCTCCATGCTTAAGGCGGAACGCCTTACTATTTTGCATGCATATCGGACAAGACAGGGTGCCGTGAGTACTCCATCCCGACAGCATACCGTATGCGGGAAAATCATTGATTGTCCACATCAGTGAAGCTCTCATCTGAAAGTTCTATTTTCTGAAAATATCATAGGTCGTGACGCCGATCTCCCACAGCTGTTTCAGCTCATCCACCAACGGCTGTAAATACATATATCGATATTCTTCGTCGAATTTTTGGGACCCGGTATGATAGCTGTCAAGAACATATAAGGAGTCTTTATACACATCCATGGTGGCAGATTATAAGGGGTCAGAATGACCGGCCGGCAGGAGTATTGAGATCCCGACTGCCCGAAAGGGGCAAATCCATCAGAACATAGCCTCATGCGTACATTTCTAGGCTCTACAGCAAAATCTGGATGGCGAAAATCGAAATATTTCCACGCCTCTCCATCCGAAGGATGTGACAATTCTCCATCGTCCTTTGTGCGTTCTTCGTTGTGCCACGTCATGTGTTCTGCTGTATTCTGAGACATATACATCCTCTGCAAGTGCTTCGTGATCGACAAGTAATGCATATACTTGTAAGGACGTCATTTTCTAGTTGACTTTCTTTTTCCTCTGACTTCCTTGTAACGATCCGTATTACAAAAGCTGCAACTTTCTAAATTCTCGTTCTCCTTGTAGTACAACATGCATTACAGAAGCTTCGACTTGTAGAAGTTTTTTGGAAGCTCTTTTGATTCCTTCGGTAATACCTCCTTCATTAGTTGTGTAATCCGATCATAGCAAGTTTGTGGCAAGTTAAAATCGGACTTTATGTTCAACAACCGCATCGTCACTGATAGTACGAAATATGGCTCACAACCAGGATATAAAGAAGTTTCAGCATCCTGAAACATATCATAGAACTCCTTCGCCTCGGGATTAGGATCCTCCGGATCAAAATTAGGCCCTGCCGTATCGTACACCATATCTCGTGCAAGGTTCTGCACGTCTCCATAATCAACGGAGCATTCGTCGTCATCGACGACAAAATCCGCTGCAGCATTATCATCAAAAGCATAAGTAGCAGCATTCGCAACCTGTCTTTCCATATATAGTTCACCTTGCGATGACCACAGGCCGTAATCACGTACGAAATCCTTACGGGTCAAATGATCTCTTACACTCACCACTTCTTCGTAACGTCTATTGCGACAATTACGACATGGACACATGATTTTGTTACCGTCCATAAACTGAGCTTTGCTCATGGCATACTTAAGAAATACTTCCACGCCTGCCTGAAAATCGTCACTCACACCTATTCTGCTCTCGTGTTGTCGTTTGTACATCCATGTATGATCAACGAAATAACGATACATCACAGATTGGATGTAAAAATCTGTATAGTAAGACAAACTAAATAGAATTAGTATATAATCATGTAACTGGTGGATCCGCTGGTATTCTAGCTCGAGAATACCCCAGAAAATCTAAGTACAGTTGTTACTAATAGTTCGATACCGATAGCTTGATACCGAGTTCGATACCGATAGTTCGATACCGATACCGATAGTGCGATACCGATTCTGATGGTCCGATAACGATAGTGCGATACCGATACCGATAGTGCGATAGTATGATAGTCCGCTAGCGATACCGATAGTTCGATACCGATAGTCCGATAGTTCGATACCGATACCGATAGTCCGATAACGATTCTTCGATAGTCCACTAAGTCGAAATGATTCCTCTTAAGCGTCGAGCATGTTATACACGGTTCAACTTGACGAATTCTTAAATATTTTTGTGGTGTTGTATGCTTGCAGCAGCAAATCAAGTTTTAGAGTCATTATAAGTCAAATTAATCAAACTGAGTCAATCTATCTATTTCTAAATTGCAAGAGTCCACTTCTAGGATATGGAAGCTATATCATAAATATCTAGTCTAAAATTAACTTGGTTAGGATACTAGAGTGTCCTTACTATCTAGCAAGCATTACCTTAGTCTAGTCACACTAGCATTAATTACCTATAACTCCTACCATGTCTACACTCACACATTACACCCCAAGCCGTCCTGAATGCTAATAGGCATGGTAGGCCTGCCTTCATTCCTCACTCTCTAAAGCACACATACACATATATATGTATATCACAGTTAGATGTATAGATATATCACAGTTAGATGTATAGATATATACATCTATATTCAGTGACTTGTGCAGATGAAGAACTCGCACTGTCCTTGACACAGTGAACATATACACCATGAACCCAAACTCCATATTCACATTTACTAATCCAAATACCACCAAACTAATGGATAACACCAAATATGGATAACACATTATTTAGCCTATATATAAACTCAGATGAATTTGAGAAGCAAAGCCCCCCGCCGCCCCCGACCAAAGCCCGCCGACCAAAGCCCGCCGCCCAGCCCCCGACTCCCCCCACCCCAAGCCCGCCCCCAGCCCCCGACGCCTCCGCCCCAAACCCGCCGCCCAGCCCCCGACGCCCCCACCCCAAGCCCGCCGCCCAGCCCCCGACGCCCCCGTCCCAAGCCCGCCGCCCAGCCCCCGACGCCCCCGTCCTAAGCCAGCCGCCCAGCCCCCGACGCTCCCGACCCAAGCCCGCCGCCCAGCCCCCGACGCCCCCGCCCCAAGCCCGTCGTCCAGCCCCCGACGCCACCGCCCCAAGCCAGCCGCCCAGCCCCCGAATGTCCCCAAGCCCGCTGCCCCCGCTGCCCCTACGTCGATACCGTGACAGAGAGAGAGAGATCGAGAGAGAGAGAGAGAGAGAAAGAGAGGGGATTACCTTCGGGAGAGAGAGAGGAGAGGACGCCGACGCCGATCACCGAAGCCGCGGAAGAGAGAGAGAGAAAGAGAGAGAGAGAGAGAGAGAGAGAAAGAGAGAGAGAAGAGAGAGTGAATTTGGGGGGAAGGCGAAAAGTTCCCCCCGCCGTTTCATTTAAAGTCTGAAACGTATATTTAGCGACGGCTTTTAGCCCGTCGTCCGATAGTCGCTATATTTGATACTTGCCGACTGAATATTCGTCGCTAAGTAGTCGAAGAAATGTCCCGCCAATTCTCGACATAATTTCCGCCAAATAATCGACTACTTAGCGACGACTATAGATCCGTCGCTATATCTCCGACACCCTAGCGACAGATGTGCGACCTTCCCCCCTAAAAAATAAAATAAAAAATGTAAATGCGTGTGGTCGGTAATCCGTCGGCGAGTGGCCACGAAGTCGTCGCTAACGCCGACTGAAAATATCCGTCGCTAATTGTCCGTCGCTAATTTACTGTATTTTGGTAGTGATTGAAGTTGGTGTCTTATCCATGCTCCCATAGGGCACGAGCTCTAGTAACGTCAAATCTATTTATATACAAAAAATTTAATTTCTTCCTCTTGCTGTAAATTAATTAGTTAAAGTTTTTCCTCCTTACTAAAATTTTCTGCACTTATAAAACCTCTTCTAATATTTGGTAGTAGTGCCAAAATATTGCAACTAATCAGATAAATAATTATTGATACAACTAATTAAAATGGGCCTGAGGTCGGCCTCAGGGTGCTTTCCTGCGGACGAGAGCTCATGTCCGTCTGATCTGATCAGACGGACGAAAAAAAAGGGGAAAGGTGCTGAAAAAATCCCCACGAATATATCAGATGGACGAAAAAAAAAGGGAAAAGGCGCTGAAAAAATACCCACGATCATATCTTTCCCTACTTTCTCCCTCCCCACGATCGAGAAAGCCCCGACCCAACTGCGCTCGCTCCGCCTCCCTCGCCGGCGATCCTCACTCCCACGCTGGTCCTCACTCTCTCGCCGGAGGAACAAGGTCAACCGCACAGCCTCCTCTCAGACCGTCGAGGCAAGATCGGTGAGCCCTACATTTCAGATCCTCAAAAATTTAATTTTTTAGGGTTTGATGTTGAAAAGAAAATTGATATGCATTTACTTAATTTAATTTTTTAGGGTTTGATGTTTGAGATCCTCAAAAATTTAGTTAATTTCAGATCCTCTTTAATTTTTTAGGGTTTGTTGAAAAGGAAATTGATATGCATTTACTTAATTTCAGATCCTCAAAAATTTAATTTTTTAGGGTTTGATGTTTGAGCCCTCCATGCTATGCATTTACTTACACAATCATTATAATTTTGTGACCTTGGAAGAGGAAATTGATATTGGTTGAACTGAAACTAGCATGTTATTTAGAGCAATGTATGCATATTCATCATATTATTTCCATCTTGCTTAGCAATAGGACTCTGTTGATTAAAAAATATGATAACCACCAGTATCACCATTTGTAGGTTTTCATACAAGCAAGAACATTTTGTACATCCATGAAAAACTATGAGTAACTCTGTGCTGAAGCCATCCATGAAGAACATTTTTTTGTTTAACATTTTGTAGATCATATTTTTTTTGTTTAACATTGATTTTTTTTTTTCTATTTTAGAAGATGGAAGAGAGCGAACCATTTATGCATGATCATGCGATACCAAATGAGAATGAAGAACAAGATAGTGCAACTAACGTAGATGGAGTGGATAGTCATAGTGTTTTTGAAATTGAAAAGGGAATACCACATGTTGGAATGCAATTTCCTACAGCAGAAGAGGCGTGGGACTTTTATAATGTATACGCAGAAAGGGAAGATTTTTCTATTCGAAGGTCATCCACTGCAAAGGGAAAAGATGGTAATATCACGAGGAGGCTTTATGTTTGCAACAAAGAAGGGTTCAAAAGCTTAACTGATAAGAGAGAGGTAGGGAGAGAAGTAAACCGACGGAAAAATGAGAGAGAATGTTGTATGGCTCGAATGAAAGTTCATAGAATCTCCAATGGAGTGTGGGGCATCAAATCCTTTCATGATGTTCATAATCATGAGTTGATTAAAACCCCTTCGAAGATCCATTTGTTGCGGTCACACAAAAGATCGCACATGGATGTATCTTGTAGGAATTTAGTTGATCAGTTTCGTGGATGTGGGGTTGGACCTTCAAAGATTGCAAGGATTTTAAATGCCACGAGTAGTATTAATGTCAATATTACTACACAACAGTGCATTGATCATTTGAGAGTAAAAAGAAAGAACAATATCGGGAAGGAGTGCACTAGAGTAATTCAACAATTTCTTACAAGGCAAGCTACAGACTCTCAGTTTTATTATGCTATGGAGCATGATGAGGAAAATGTTTGTAGAAGTATATTTTGGGCAGATGGAAGAGCGAGGACATCATATCTCCAGTTTGGAGATGTTGTTGTGTTTGATGTCACTTATAAGACAAACCATTTCTTGTTACCTTTTGCACCGTTTACTGGTGTAAATCATCATAAACAATCTATCTTATTTGGATGTGCTCTTCTTGCTGACGAGAAGGAGGATACCTTTGTTTGGTTATTTGAAAATTGGTTGACATGTATGTGGGGTAAAGCACCAGGAGCTATCATCACTGATCAAGACCCAGCAATATGCAATGCAATCAAAAGAGTTTTTCCAAATACAAGGCACAGGTATTGCATATGGCATATTAGTCTTCATGAAAATGAGCATCTCCGTTCTTTACGTTCGGCTTATAATCCTAAATTTGATGAAGACTATGTAAATTGGTCTAAGAAAAGTCAAAGTGTTGAAGAGGCTGAGAGTTGTTGGGGCATCTTAAAGGAGAAGTACCAAAAAGAATTTTTAGAACCAATGATAGACAAACAAAAAAATGAAGTGAAAGCTTGGAAGTGGTTGCATACGATGCATGAGAAAGCACGTCATTGGATTAAGGCGTACCTAAAGGATACTTTCTTTGCAGGTATGAAAATTTTGATATGATGGTCATAGTTTTAAAATTATATTTATTTGAACTCAAACTAATCATATGGTGTTCATTGCTTTTTGTGTGTAAGCATGGCGTCCAGCCAAAGGAGTGAAAGCATGAACTCGTTTTTTGATGGTTACGTAAACACCATGACTCCACTATACGAGTTCATTGATCAATATGATAAAGCCGTACATTTTCAAAGAAACAAAGAGGAGAAAGAAGACACTTTTTGTATGAGAAACAAACCAGAATTTCGTGGCATACATGAGTTAGAGGTTCATGCTGCGAAGGTTTATACCAGGAACGTATTCTCTATCTTTCAGACTCGGTTCAAAGATACATTATACTGTCGGCATGAAAGAGTGTGTATTGAAGGAGATACGACCACATATAATGTCCAAATGAGGATTGACGGAAAGAGATACTTGCATTCTGTTCGATACAATGTATCTATGGGAGAATTTACGTGTACATGTGCAAGGTTTGAGACTGAAGGGCTACTCTGCACATAAATTTTATATATCATGAAGCAAAAGTTTGATATGCAAGCCATCCCTGAGAGATATATTTTGCCAAGGTGGACACTCAATGCAAGACATAGCATCATGAGTATGGGATCCTCTTCGTCTAGCGTAGTCAATGCAGTGCGTCCCAATCAACTTACTCCACTTCAATCTTGGAGCCTTCGTGCAACATTTGATAAAGTCCTCGAGGTTGTTAACAGAGATCCTCTTCTTTATGACGTTGTCAATGGATGGTCAAATAGTTTTCTGGAGCAATATGGATTGAATGACAAAGCACAAACTATCTCTGAGGATCCAAGCACTCAGGTGGGGTCCAATGCGCCGACAGTATGTGGATTGGGATTAAATGATGTAACTATTCATGATCCTACAAAGGCAAGAACTAAAGGCCGACCACGAGCAGCATCAAGGATTCAGTCAGGAATACAAGTATCACAAGATCAAAGTCAATCAAGAAAAAGAACTTGTAGTATTTGTGGAGAAAAGGGCCATGACATGAGAACTTGTCGTATGAACATGGGCACCAATGGTAGAAATAAGGTATAGTTGCTCAATTCTACATGTTTTTTATACTAGTATAATTTATTTTAACATCATTGCTCTTTATTTTCAGTAGGAGCTAGAAGCAACAGTAGGTGGCTGAAGACTCGTCAAGTTTGTCCTCTAGGTACTAACTTTCGTATTATTCTCTCTTTCAATTTCTTTATTTATTTATTTTTGTGAACTTGTCGGTGATCAACGAATCATGTATCCCATCTATCCAATTGCTGTTGCAGCCATTGCTATATTTCACCCCCATTCATTCATTATTATTGTTACAAACAACCTCTTAAATGGATGGGGATCCTTCCATTCTGTCCATTCAAGTTTGAACCATTTATTTAACTACTTGTTCGAACCCAACACCTGACACATGACTAGCTAGTAGGAGAATAATAATGTCCCAGAGTTGCAAGTTTTAAAGTCCAGGTTGAGCTTCACTTGAGCTCTAACAAAACTTTAACGAAATTATAATATTAGTTGCATTAACATTAGCCCCAGTAGAGCTTCGTTTTATTCCTAACATTAGCTCCAGTATGAAAACTGAATACTGCAAAAAGATAATAGTTGCCTGCAGAATGTAACCAAATATTTGTATTTACAAGGAAATATATCATTCCAAGAAAAAATAGAAATCTCTACAAATTAGATACATCAATGTAGATGATCACTTATATTTTGTAACACTACCTTGAAATCGTGTACTTACTGCTTTAGTAACATACAAGCCAAGTGAGGATGTAACCGGCCAATTTGGCACTGTTGTGATTTCATTTCATCTAATTTGGCACTGTTGTGATTTCTCTGCAGCATCCATACAGGACCTATCAATTCGTTCAGGCAATGAAGCTGAATTTGGAGAGCACTTATTTCATCATTTGTACCTATATTGGCACTGTTGTGATTTAATGAAGCTGAATTTGGCACTTGTATCTAATGAAGCTGAATTTGTACCTATATTGGCACTTGTATCTAATGAAGTTGAAGATGAAAAACCTGGTTACTTCAGAATGTTAAGGCATCACGAAGTCTAATGAATGAATAATTGATCCTGAACATCATTTTGACATTTAGTGCCATTTAATTTGATTACTGAATAGCCTTTCATGAACTTTTCTGGTTTCCTGACATTCTCTAGCTTCTTTCAGATGTAGTGGATTGACATGCATCCAAGATAATATTCTTCTATAAATTGTATACGAAGACGATTAATTTTGTAACGTGAATGTTTTTCTGCAGTTTATCATACCACACCTTCTGGGTTGGTATGCTTTTGCAAACACTATAAAACCTGAGGACTCCACCCGCTCGAATAACTCAACTTTGCATTCTGGAGCGGATTTGGAATGGGGAAGATGATTTTGTCCTTCAGTAATGGAGAAGATGATTTTGTGAACCATGCAAGTTTTCAAAAGTACGCCTGCAGCTGTTTTGTTCTAGGTTTTCAAGACAAATTTTGTTGTATGCTAAAAAAATGGAAACAGTTGTGCTTCAGTGCTTTTAGGCGGGTATACTGAGAAATCTGGGGCTTTGTGGCTTTTAAATGATAAGGAGGTATTTTTGAGTGTGCTGAAACAGTAGCTGTACATGCAAATTCTGAGAAATCTGAGAAATCTGGGGCTAATGTTAATATGGAATTTGAGAAATCTGGGGCTAATGTTAATATGAAATCTGATAAATCTGGGGCTAATGTTAATGCCTGGAAACTTCTTACAAGTGAGATATATGGAATTTCATACCTGGAAACTTGGAATCCAGCCCAGACTTGGGATAGATATAGAAAAGATGACTCGCATCTAACATTTCAAGCTACTATGCAATGGTAACGAACAAAAGAGAGACGAGGCTAATTTGTAACCAACTTTTACAAAAATGGATTTGTTAAAAAAATGGAACAGTGCTAACTCTTGCTGTTCTAACTTCTAAGAGAATGACTTCCTTTGAAAAAATATATATCTTGTTGACAGCATTCCAAGTATAAGATGCCAAATTAAACCATACTTTCACTAACTCTCTAAATCACTTTTACTCATAAACCAATCCAGAACATTCAAAAATAACCTGCAGCAGGAAATTGAAGAGCCTCTAAATGGCTGCAATATTTTCCTGTTTAGAGCAAATCACTAGCTACTTGTTTCTCCTGTTTAGAGCAAATCACCAGCTAATTCACAATCTCCATTGGTTCTTTTGTATTCAAACACAATGGCTGCAATATTTTCAAATATATAAACTGGAGCCAAGTCTACTTGTATCCAAAACAACATATATTTTACATTGATAAGTTTGAAATTGATATTACATTGAGATAAGATAAGCCAAGACAACTAAAGTAAAAAGTATCCCCTCCACAACAATGGTCACCGCAACACCTGTTACACATCCATAAACGAAAGATGTGTTCAACAATTCAGGCCGCCTTTCTACATTTGTATGCCCTACAATATCCCGTTCACTGATATCCTCTCTGACATCGTGTCTCGTCGCACCTTGATTTGACGACTCTCCTACATGAACCGATGCTCCCAATCTTTGACGTTGACCCACGCCTGCGAACATGTCTCGACCCCCCCGATCTGGACGAATTGGATTGGATTGCCCGTTCCAACACTCCATAGCCTCTTCATACATGTTGAAGCCGTGATACACCGCATTACGATATCCGTAAACCTGTGCTTTGCATTCTTCCCATGTCAAATAAATGCCGCATTGCCTACCACTCTTCACAACGTAATAATTTTTTCCCATTTCAAACTACAAAATATCATCCAAAAATTATGATAAGCTGGAAATTACATCACATATTTATTGAACTTGAAAATCTATACATTGACAACATAAACACAAACACTACTTGAGAGAATGTTAGTTCTGAAGAATGAAAGATATTAGTTAAGCTGGAAATAATGTTGGTCAACATTTTAGGAATTTTGAATTAAAAAACATTGACCTGTGTGTACAACAATGATTTACAACAGACAAAACAGGTCAAAAACAACACCGGCATCATCACCTGGTGAATTTAAACCCTGTAATTTTTAATTCGAAAAATGTTTCAATATATTGTTAATGTAGATACTCATACAAATAACCATTGAAGATGGAAGTACATGTAGAGCTACTTGAGTTAAGCTGATAGGCAAATGAATGATGTTAATGAAAATGAATGATATTTGAGAAAATATTTAGAGGCAATTGCTCAATCCTGAATCAATACAGTCCCCAATGGTACCAACTCATAGTGCCGCACCCACAAAACCCTAAAGCAACCCAAAATTAAAATGAGTTTGACAATGAACAATGACTGAGGATTGAGAAATTTCGAAAAAATTCATTGGAAAAGCCTATTAGTGGCTGTCAACTTGAACAACGTCCAATTAAGTACTGCAAAATTCCAGTGAAGACAAATATTTCCATCAAAGAAACCTACACAAATAAATCATGAAGATCTTCAGATCTTACCCTACAGTAAATAAGCCGATATCAAATTAGGGCTTCTCTCTCGATCAACTCGCTTGGGTAAGATCTGAAGCGATCCCCTCTTCTCCCAGATCTGCGAAATTCCTGCGTAAGAGGAGATCAGTCGGACATGGATTTTAACCTAGCGATCCCCTCTTCTCTTCTCCCTGATCCCCTCTTCTCTTCTCCCAGATCTGAAGCGATCCCCTCTTCTCTTCTCCGCACGGGATTTTAACCTAGCCGCTTTTAGGATTTTTTCAGGGCGATATCCTCTTCTCCGCAACTATTGCTCTAAATAACATGCTAGTTTCAGTTCAATCAATATCAATTTCCTCTTCCAAGGTCACAAGATTATAATGATTGTGTAAGTAAATGCATAGCATGGAGGGCTCAAACATCAAACCCTAAAAAATTAAATTTTTGAGGATCTAAAATTAAGTAAATGCATATCAATTTCCTTTTCAACAAACCCTAAAAAATTAAAGAGGATCTGAAATTAACTAAATTTTTTAGGATCTCAAACATCAAACCCTAAAAAATTAAATTAAGTAAATGCATATCAATTTCCTTTTCAACATCAAACCCTAAAAAATTAAATTTTTGAGGATCTGAAATGTAGGGCTTACCGATCTTGCCTCGACGGTCTGAGAGGAGGCTGTGCGGTTGACCTTGTTCCTCCGGCGAGAGAGTGAGGACCAGTGTGGGAGTGAGGATCGCCGGCGAGGGAGGCGGCGCGAGCGCAGTTGGGTCGGGGCTTTCTCGATCGTGGGGAGGGAGAAAGCAGGGAAAGATATGATCGTGGGGATTTTTTCAGCGCCTTTTCCCTTTTTTTTTCGTCCGTCTGATATATTCGTGGGGATTTTTTCAGCGCATTTCCCCTTTTTTTCGTCCGTCTGATCAGATCAGACGGACATGAGCTCTCGTCCGCAGGAAAGCACCCTGAGGCCGACCTCAGGCCCATTTTATATATATATATATATATATATATATATATTTATATATATATATATATATATATATATATATATATATATATATATATATATATATATATATATTTCTTTTGTTTTTTTTCTTTATATATATATAGAGAGAGATAGATGACCTCTAGTCTAGTGGTTAAGAGGGATGCATGCGGCCCAAGTGGTCAGTAGTTCGAATTTCAGTGGGAGCGATTCCATCGGACAGGGATAAGGAAGAAGGCTGTCATTGTCCATTTATTTTGGTTTCGGCCAATTTTTTACAATTATGCTATTTAACTTCTAAAATATTTTAAGTGATATCATCTCTCATTAATAAAAAAAATAAAGTAAAATTTTTTTGGAAGCCAAATAGCTTTTGAATTTATTATGGGTATGCAGTACGAACAATAGATTAACCAAGCTACGTGTTAGAAGGGAGCCACACCCACCTCATGCAAGCCTTCAGCGGCGAGTCGGTCTCTCATCAGAATCCACCAAATCTTTACTATTTAAGAGCACATCGTCTATGAGATCCTCATCAAACTCAACCCACAAGATTATGAGTCTATGACTACCATTACAAAACCCAAACTACTCCTCCCTCTCCTTCTTATATTGTCATTCCTCCTCTGTAACAACACAGCCCTCTCCCTTGCCAATGAAGACCCTGAGCTCCAACTCTGCAAGAAAGAATGCGAACGACAACAACAGTTCGATCGGCCACAGAGAAGGGCCTGCAAGCGGCTATGCGAAGAATACGCGAAAGAGAAGGCGAAACACCAGAAGGAAGGCGGCGGCCGCGGCCCTGCCATGGAAGATCCCGAAAGCCAGCGCGAGCACTGCAAGCACGAGTGCCGAGCGGGCCAACTGAGCATAGAAGAGCAGAGAATGTGCCAACAGCGGTGCGAGGAGCATCCACGAGAAGAACGGAAGAAAGAGCAGATCAATAGCGTCGCTGGTGAGGGGCCCGAGGAAAAGCTGCAGCAGTGCATGCATCTGTGTCGGAGCAAAGAAAAGGATAGGCGCGAGCAGCAACAGTGTAGGAAAGGGTGCGAGGAGCAGTACAGGGAAGAAAGAGGAGGAGGAGAGCGAGGAATGCTTATAAATGTGTTTTGAGTCTACCTACATACGTAATATGTTTTACCAGTAAGTTAATAACAATAATACCTATTCTAGTCTGTTATCTCATGTGTTCAATCAAGGGAGAAGAAGACTATCTTTCATACATAATTCCCACAAGGGGAAAAAAAATGAGACTTACCAAGTTGCATATAACTGAGCAATAGTTTCATTACTGTTTGGTTGGACGAATTAAAGTAGGGATATGAATCAATTTGCTTGATTTATTTATTATATAGTTTGTTGTTATTGGTATCATTCAAATTTCAAATCTATCATTGTCTTAAATTTAACATTAATTTGGGATGACTGTTGGATGACACTTTAGGAGTGTCAATAATGTTAATGTAAAAAACAGATTTGGAATTTTAATGAAAGAAAATTAGAGAGGAGTGTAGGATGAGTGTCAATAACGATACATCCTATATCGTATCTTATTTTCTGGTGTAAGATATGTTGTCCGATTAGAATTTGATTGGAAATTAGCACTCTTGGCATACATGGATATATAGATTGAACAAATTGACCAACAATAACAATTAAGTGACAAGTTCCAATTAAGAACAAAAAATGTAGCATTAGTATTACATGATCGATCGTATTGTTCATCAAGGTAGCTTCCTTACCAATAAGAACTTGACCATTAGCAATCAGTGAGTTGATATTCAAAAGAAAGCTAACATAACATGTAAAACCCCAAGAAATTAAACAGAAATATAAAAGAACTCAAAACAAAACACAAAAATGCTCAAGAAATCTAAAGAAAACCGATAAAAGATGCTAAAAACAAAATAATCCTTTTTGGGAAAGCAGTTGTATGAGCTGTTGAAGCCCCTGGAGTTGCTAGATGCAAGTATTGAAGATGCTTGAATAAAAACGAATCATATATTATAGATTCACAGAGTTGGAATGTCCCAAATCATAATTGAAGTGGACAGTGAAACATGTAGGAGGAATTCATACACAAATGAAGCAGGAAATGAAGATAACATAGAGTGAGAGAGGCCATAATGTATGCAACTCCATTTGCCTTTTTTCTGGAAAAGAAGCAAATGAGATCCCGTTGTTGTGTAGCAGCTTTTCACGACATTCTTCCATGACATGACCGGTTCTCCAAACAGTGTTCGAGTCCCTCGAATAGATTGCATCAATTAAACATTTGCAGTCTCCTTCAATGATTAAGTTGTCAATTATTTCTCTCTTGCTAATTTCAAAGACATTCCCTCCGCCTCAAGTGGGCATCCTCCTTCCTGAATGAAGTGATTGCACCAATGAAATTACCAGTTGTGAATAAGCTAGCAGGTATTGTACGTAGTAGAGTTTAGTTCATCTCATGTATTAAAAGTTTCATAATTAAGCTTCCCTTAGTCTGGTTGCAGACGAGTTGATGTTGTCAATGCATAGGAATGAAGCTGCATTCCTTATCTTCCATAGACCAAAGCAAGTAGAAGCTAGATGTAGTTATGGCAATGTCGTCACCAGATGATACATATTGTATTAAGAGTTGTACTGAAGTCTGTTGATGAATTCGATCACCAAATGTAGGAATTCCACTCCAAGCTAGACCTGAAATGGGACAGAGATCAAGAAAGGGGTGGATCTAAAGTTTCAGTCGTTACCTGAGAAAGCAGCGAGTGGGGTTGAAAGATGGAAATCGTCTCTTGATATTAGCTCCCGTTGCAATCGAATTCGTGAAAAAGTCTCCATACAAACGTAATCACTAGCGGGCAGATATATATATGATTCCACTGCCCAAAACTTTTTCCATTCATTGAATTCACCTTGATGGTTCCGGGTAGGCATATTACTATCGTAGATTGGGTTAGAAAAGTGAATGTATATTTGAAATATTAATTAATAATTATTATTATTATTTTTTGAATGAATGTATGATAACGAATCTATTCAACGAACCTATTGAAATGGTGTACGAATCTTTTTAACAAATCCATGAGAAAAGGTGTGTTCTTTCTATCGCGTCTCTTTATCTTTTATAAAAGCGTAAGTGTTTGAAACATTCATAAACTCAATCCATTCATCCATCTAGCATCATCTCAAAGAGAGAGATGAACTAACAATATTGCTTCGTCGAGTTCCTGCGGTGTGAAGTGCTGCTACCGAAGGAAAAGAACCGTTGTATCCTGGGAGACTAATCGCTATTAAAACCGTAAGCACAAATGCGGGGCGAATATTGTCTTAAGGACATTGAACCAAGTTCAAGCCTCGGTGTCGGTCAAATTATTTATTTACATTACATTATATTATATTATTTTGTCTCTAAAATACTGGAAAATCTTTACTAACTGATTGTTCTGTATACAGACTTTGGATTAAGAGTACCGTCCTTTGAGTGTATCCAAATAAGTTGTCTTGACCAAATCTTGAACCAATCGGTGTTTGAATAATGGCTGCTGCCTCCCTTGAAGGGAGTAGGTTTAATATAAGGCCTTCATTCCTAGCTTCAGGAATTATGGTCGCAACTCCCACACCCGTTGAATTGGGGATCGATCGATTTGGCACCTGGAATACCCTCTACTTTGAAATCTGGCCTTGAGAACACCCAAGGGTCCTTCCAGATGCCAATTTGTGCTACGTCTCCAACTAACCGAAGAACATTGCTAACAAGAATCATAACATTAGGAAAGGAAAGTAATCCCTTTCCTATGTTTGGATGTCAAAAAAGATTTTGGGAAGCGAGCCCTAAGTATACTGCTCCAGGTATTAGAGGCAGTATTGGTGATTCTTGTTGTCCAGAAATCTGTGTTTGTAAGATATTTGCATTATTTAAGGAGCTGCTCCAACTCTGCATTAGGATTTGTCAGGAATCTCCCGGCCAACAGGGTAATCAGAGCTTTATTAGTAATTTCTTGATCCTGAATGCCTAGGCCTCCTTGATCTTAGGCAATGTGAAATTCTTCCAACTATTGAAATGTATTTTTCGTTGTCGGTTAGTTCCACCCCACCAAAATTGTTTTTGAATCTGAGATAATCTCCTTGTCACATGTTTAGGTAAAAGATATGAGGATAGATAGCCGGTAGGAATTGGGGATAATGTCGATTTGATAAGAGTTGTACGACCAGCATGAGATAGGCACCTCTCCTTCCACCCATGTAGTTTTGAAATGCAAGCGTCAATCAATTTAGAATGTGTTGAAATTCTTGTTTTAGGCATGCAGCTGTAGCTTGTGTCCAAGATATCGGTCTTTGATGTCCAAGTTTCACATTAAGAATGTCAAGATAGATTTTGTCTCATGTAAACATTAAGGTTACGGAGGAAAAACGGTAGAAGATTTTTCAAAATTTATTTGTTGCCCCGACCATTGTTCGAAGAAGAATACGATATTTTTAATTTGTAGGATATTGTGGATCGAACAATACCCAAGAAGGAATAGGTCATCTGCAGACAACAAGTGTGAATAGCTACTATTAGAGTTTCTATGCATTTTGATACCACTAAAGAGATCATTTCTTTCCATGATTAACAATTGTTTAGATAAAAGCTCAGCATACATTATGAACAGGTACAGTGATATTGGACAACCTGGTACAGTGACATTGGACAACCTTATCAGATTCCTTGGCCAGGTATGAAAGATTTAGTTGGAGATCCATTGATCAAAAGAGAGAAAGACACTGCAAGTGACGCATTGCATAATAAGGTCATGGATTTTTCCTGTCAATCCGTGTCCTCGGCCAGGTATGAAAGATTTAGGCTGTGTATTTTGGTTGTAATATCAGCTTTCTGCGTGTTTCTTTGCCAAGATTCAGACACAATATTGTGAAAATCTGGTTCTTTTAACCGTGCTGCCTCGAAACGGAGGGGGTAGGACCTTCTCTTGATGATAGTTGAGAGTTTAAGAAAGATGATCACCGTCCAAAAAGTATTAAACATGTATTAGAAATTGTCGCTAAATCCGTCGCCAAGTCGTCGTTGTTAGTGACGGAATTTTTGTCGGTAACCTACTGAAAATTTGGTTAAAATGGGCTCACAATGTCCATCGCTAAGCAATCACCACCTTCAGCGACGGATAATATAAGTCGCTACTCCGCCCTAAGTATATTTCACTTTAGCGACGGATTAGAGACAAAATTTTGGTCATCGCTAATCCGTCGCTAAAAGCTAGTAGCTATGGAAATAGGTATGTTTAGCGACGGAAACATCCGTCGCTAAAACTCAATATTTTTGTAGTGGGTAAGTGGAATACTCCGGCTTTGGGGGAAATGGTTCTCCAAGATGTGTCTGTTGGAAAATGTGAATGTATATTTATTATAATAATAATATCAAATTTTTATATCAACGAATCTATGAAAAGGTGTACGAATCTTTTCATTGGAAAAGGTGTACGAATCCTTTCATTGGAAAAGGTGTACGAATGTATTTATTGGAAAGGTATGTTCTTTCCATCGTGTCTTTTTATTTCTATAAATACACATGGTTTTGGAGCATTCATAATTTCATTCAATAAATCCATATTGCATTAGTTAGTCTAAGAAACAGAGACAACCAACGTTGCTTCGACGAGTTCCTACGGTGTGAAGTGCTGCTACCGAAGGAAAGAACCGTTGTATCCTGGGAGACTAATCGCCATCAAACCGTAAGCACCAGTGCGGGACGAATATTGTCTTAAGGACATTGAACCAAGTTCAAGCCTCGGTATCATTTATTTATTTTATTTATATTTTAATTTCAGAGTCTGAATACAGAGTTGAAAATATTTCTAATAACAGTGTCAGCTAAGGCTCTGTCTAGCCTTTCTGCTAGGTTTTAAATCTAGCCGCACGACAATTAGACCAGGTGAAGGCAGGTCCAGAAATTCCAAGATCCATTGGTAGTCAGTGATTGAACCATTGAATGAAGAATTTGTGATGTTGATATTGAATGAATTACCTCCAATCGCCTCTTTTGCGTTTAGAATAGAATAGCAGTCACCAATGCATACCCATGGTTCATATAACAGTGACATAGTATTTTCCATTGATTCCCAGAAATGCTTCATGTCAGTAACAAGAGGTGGCCCATATATGCAAAACAAATGCCATGCTGGGAGAGACCCTTCTCTGTGGATGTCTGTATGAATGTGATTGGTTGAAGTGGAGATAACATCCAGGTTAATACTGAATTTCCAGAGTAAAAGGAGACCTCCTGCTTTAGATGGTAAAACCATTAAACTTAAAATCAGGGCTAACCATCTTTAGGTTCTGTTAAACTGATTATTCCACAGAGGTTGATAAATCCTGTCAGCTGATGTGTATCACGTCGTATCGTAGAGAAAGTGCATCACAAGAGAGTCCATCCCTTCCATATCTTCGAAGAAACCATGTTGTTTATGTAATGCCTCATTTCGTGTGGTACATTGGGCTGCCTTATTGCCTCGATGGTCGGTTAAACTATATTTATGTGATCGGTGTGATACCTCATCCTGGGTGATGCATTGTGTTGACTTCTTAGTTTTTTGAATTGACTGTTAAGATTTGTGTTGTGTGAGAAATTGCAAAATTTGAACGGTGATGGAGATTTGCTAATGAAAAAATACTTTATGTACCTCCAAAATTACATCCCTACATGTCCATTCGCCACGTGTTATTTTTCTATTCGCTAATGTCTTCCCTCAACTCCCCCCTATTGTTTGGGTCAATAAGGAAGTGTCATGTGGCCGAGGAACATGGAGGGATGGAATTTTTGGAGGTACATATAGCATTACTCTTGCTAATGTCATCTGCTTGCAGAATTAACGAGTTGGTCGCAGGGACGACCTTACGACACATTTATATATTTTGTGAAGGATAATGAATGTCATATGCAGGGACACACTTATGACATATTTATATATTATGAATGCTATCATTGTAAGCATGGAAGGATGATATTGTACAAGATCCACTGTGTTGGGTGACCTTTTTATGCTTATATACAAATGCATGCCTATGAATTGTTAACCGATCCTAAGACAAGATGACAAATACCACATAATATAACACTCACATAATCAACCATGTTGGTTTTATGTAAAGTTGGGTTAATGTTACTCATCGGTGCATTCTCCAATGTGCCGACTTTCCAACTCCACAAGCGTGGAGAGCTGCTTGGACGTGTTGAGATGTTGGAGTTCGGTTGGCGACTTGAAGTTGTTCGGCTGGAAGATATTGATATTCTTTTGTATATAAATGAGACAACGTATGGAGCTCGGTCGCCAACAGTTCATATATCTTGTGTTATTTACTTTTTTAATTTGTTTATCGATCGTGTTTGGTGTTTACCTTGTACATGTATAATTTAGACTTGTACAATATCATGTCTAGTGACGACTTTCGGTCTTTCGGAATTAGGACGTAATTGTTTATATGTTCTATGGTACCATATTGGAAGATATACCTATAATGCATCAGAAGCGCTATTGACACTACAAGAAAAAGTCCCTATTGGAAGATATATATATTTTGGATATTTTAAAATGTAATGGTGATATGTTGGTGAAACAAAAGTTGAAAAAAGAGTGATATATTTTGAAATGTAATTAAGATGGTGTGATATTTGGATATTTTTAATGAAATGTTTCAAATGTTAGTTAAATTTCATATTTCTGTTGTTTCAGAAAATTAATATGCTTTTTTATAACGCAGTGAATTATAGGCATTGACAGATGATATATATGTGTGTGGATAACCAGAACAGAACGTTAGAAAGCGTTATATATACGTTCTTTTTATAACGTTTTATGAATGTTTGAAAACCAGATCAATTTACAAAGCGTTATGTATATATAATCTAGTCATAACGCTTTAGGATAGATATGTTATATATAATGCTATATTAATGTCGTTAAAAAGTTAGTGTTATATATAATTGAATTAATTATCTCGTTTTTAACTAAAAAAAGGTGTCATATAAGTGTATATAATATAACGGTTTTTCAAAACTTTTATAACACCCGTGTTCATGACGGTTGCAGGTTTTAAAAAAACCGTCATAATTGTCATATATGACGGTTTTTATCCGTCATAAAAAGGTATTTTTCTTATAGTGTGAACAATATATAACACATTATCAACATCCCATAGCTGGAATTATCATATCATTGAACAAAAAATATTTACCAATCACACAAATGTAAGGATGGAACAAGGATCAAACAAAAAAAAGGGAACAAAAATTAAATAGATTTTTCAGCAAAAGTTACATTAAGCATTTCATAAATTTTCAGAGAGAAGTTAAAGCTGTCATAAATTTAATTTTTTAAATTTTATAGTGTAACTTAAGAACATTTGAAATGAGGATGCACAGCTACTCCAATGGAGATCTTGAACCCAAATCCAAAGGTTTTGGATAATTGAACACTTCAGATATAGATAGGTATAGATTGAAACGATTTGAAGATTTCAAAACGATACATAATGTGTAAAGGTAATATATATGATTTAAAGGAGAATAAATTAAACGTAACAAAGCAAGTTAGAAGATGAAACTCCGCTGGGAATATGTGAAATATGTGTAGAATTTTTTTCGTAGTCTTTATATTTTCTTTTTCTTTTTTTTAAATCCCTTTTTCATTAGAAATCCTTAGCCTTCCGTTAATTGACTCCTATTCATAGCATCGTTATTTCATTGTCGCTCACGGAAGTTTAGGTGTGCGCGTTTTGGATGTCCAATAATATATGTTGAGACATTGTTCGGCTGATGCAGACTCATATAACCTTTTTTTCCAGTATAATATCAATATTTGACTTTATTTTTCTGATCAGGATGACAGATCCAAGAAACCATGATATTCCCCTTGCCATTCTCACTCTATCAATTATTTTCATAATTGTGCTGCTGCATAATGCAACAAGTGACCTAGCTTACCGTGACCGACGATATTTTCATTTTTACTTCACTGTCTGTTACCTATCAACAAAATATTTGCCCCAACAAACTACTTCGCGTCCAAGTAGAGTTATAGCACACTTCAGGGTAAATCAGACAAGACTTCGGACTTGAACAATCTCCATGCTTACATGATTCAAGGTCGCGGATGACCCTCCAGGATCGATCCACAATGGGATCAAGGGACGACCAAAAGTAGCTCAGAATAGGACAACCAAAAGTAGTTCGGGATGGGACAATCCAATCCTATGGACCGGCCTGTGAGTTACTATAATGTAAAAAAGTTTATTTAGAGACTTTATCATGGAAACTGCCAACAGTCGAAGTGAAATAAAGAACAAAGGGTTTAATAGAGTTGAAATAGAGTAAAGAAGATAGCCCAGGAGCACAAACAGACGGAACACAGTGATATCTGTAAAATGTTTAGATGATTTGGCAAAAGAAGGGTGGATTAGACAAAGGGAGGGTTCCTGCTTAGATTGCGAACCAAAGATATATTTTGTGATTGAATTCAATTATAATACATATAAATTAACAGCAAGTTCAATAATATTTATGAGTGCTTCATGGGAACGAAAGATATTGTGAAGTCATGTGAAGCATATTTCTATAATTTGTTTTACAGGAAACTACATATAGGGGGGTAAAGTTTGACAAAATTATAGAAAAGAGGGTAAGTTTTCGAAAATTATAAGCAAAGGGATGTGACGACACTAAGGATAGCGCCACACTAATGGGCACCTATCTGGCGCCATTAGTGATGGCGCCAAGGGGCCGGCCCCCCCTTGGCGCCATCAGTGATGGCACCGGACAAGTGGGTTAGTTTTTTGACTTTTTCTCACTCTCTTTTCTCAAATAACTACAAGCGAAACGAACTATATAAATAAACTCAAATTTAATATATAATAAAATAAAAATAAATATTAATTCCTGAAAAATTACATCTCCTGTAAACACCAATCGAGATATGTGGCTCTTCCGTTCTTGCTCCTCGCTTTCAGTCGTCGGCCCATCGGAAATGCGACCATCGTTTACTGCAGCCATCCTCTTCAATCGCGTCCAAGAGAAGCTCCTGCAAAGAACAATGTGAATTTATACATCTTTCTTCACTCTCCTCTCCTTATATAGATTTGAAGAACCGGAATGGGGGAAAATTAGTGACATGGAGGGGGGACAAATTGATTTGGGATAGCAAAAAGATGACATAAAGTGACATGGGACATAAAGGGGAGGGAAAAATCCAACACCCACTTGTCCGGTGCCATCACTGATGGCGCCAAGGGGGGGGGGGGGGGGGGGGGGGGGGGGGGGGGGGGGTCCTTGGCGCCATCACTAGTGGCGCCAGATAGGTGCATTAGTGTGGCGCCATCCTTAGTGTCGTCACATCCCTTTGTTTGTAATTTTCGAAAACTTACCCTCTTTTCTATAATTTTGTCAAACTTTACCCTCCTATATGTAATTTCCTGTTTGTTTTATTAGCATTACTATTACGGTGTAGGTCCCTATAATTTATTTAGTTCATTTTTTTTTTTTTTTTTGGCAACAATTTAGTTCATTGTTAACCCAGCAGAACAATTATCTCAATCTGTTGACGAAGTAAATTATATTATTCTTAGGCTAAGATCCATAAAAGAGAGTTTCATTATCTGGAGGGTTGTGAGAACTTTTGCTAGAGGCTGTGAGAGTTTGAGAATAGTATGAGAGATTGAGAAAACTTTAAGAGAAGTGAGAGGGGGGAGAGTGGTAGAGATCGGTTATTTTCTGAGTGAGAAATATGAGGCGAAAGAAATGTTCTCTCCAAAGGTTATAAGGAAGCATGGCAACGTTTATATCGTCGTCTCAGACGACCTTGTAAGTGTCATAGCCGTTGAAGAAAGAGACTTTAAAGTTCAAATGTTGGGGAGAACTCGCCTAATTATTTGGCGACACACTATTATCTCACCATTTTTTGACGGTTTGTCCATGCAACTCGTCATTATTTTTGTCGGTTTATCCCATCTCTGTCGGTTTGTCCCACTCCATATGCAACTCGCATTTGAGTTTGTGGTTTACTCAAACTCGTCAAATCTTTTGGTTGTTATTCTTTGATCTGCAATTTTTCAAAACTTTTTCATTTTCACTCAATTTTACCAAAAAATTTCCTCCCCCATAGTGAATTTTTTTGATATAAATATCCGTCAAATGTAGTTTCAGATAATTGTCAATTATCGCATCACGCGAGAGTCAACAACCACCTCGTGTATTGATTTGGATAGTTATTGATCTAGACTCGCTAGTGTAAGCATATTTCATCACTGACCCTAACTAGGGCTGGGCAAAAGTCGGGTCGGGCCCAAATTTAATGGACTCGGACCGGATCCGTTTATTTGCGGAACCGGACGGGCCAAAAAAATTTGGAACCAAATTGGACTCAATCCGTTCGAAATGGATTCAAACGGGCTGACCCGCAGGTCCCAACGGATCCGAATCATACCATCAAACCAATTGAGTACAACTTACCATATGGCATATACTGATACATAATATAACTTGAGCCCAACAATGAGTTTTACTTGTAATAGAACATAAAGATTAATGACTTCAGCAGAGCCAAACTTGCATTCAGTTACTTCACTAACAATACAACCATACCATGGCATCATTGCAATAATATAATATGAACCACCTCGCCAAAATTATAACAACAAAAAATTCCATTGAGGACTGAAGAACTGGGCGCCGTCGAGGACTAGGCATCGTCGAGAACTAGGCGTCGTCGATGACGGGAGGTCAAGCGCCGTCACCGTCGAGGACTCGAGGTGGAGCGGCGCCGGAGAGAATTTGGAAATTGGCAATTTTTCTTTAGGGCCGGCTAAAGCCTAAACTCTAAAGTGCTGCTGAACTGAAATAAAATATTAGGAATTGAAATAAATTTACTATCCTACCCATTGAAACGGGTCGGACCGGAGTCCCGTTTGTTTTAAAAATAGGACCCGAACCGTTCCGTTAACTTCACAAGACACGTCCTGTTTTAATTCTAAATTTTTGGAACCGGTTTGTTTGAACATTTTACGGTTCGGTCTGGATCGGAACTGCGGGTCCTGAAATCGTATGTCCAATCCTAATCCTAGCTAGGAAGGTAGTTTTTTCTCCTAAGAGTAGTTATGTAGGAAAGTGCTAAGCTTAAAAACCAAATTTTTACAACTTTTTTACAATCTCGCTATCCCATTCTTTACATATGGATTCTACCGAATCTCATCTCCTCTCTCACCTTTTGCAACATGAATTCCATTCGATCCCACTACTTCCATTCTTCTCCAATCAAATTCAATGACGGATGTAAAAAAATTGTAAGTATTTAATTGTAGCCGTAACAAATCTCTAGATTCTCTACTATGTATCATACCTCTCTCTCCGTCCTCCACCAAAATCTCTCTCCAGTCCATTACATAACTTTTGACAAGCTTTCCTTCAACGGCCAAACATCATGTCAATCACTATCTCATTTAATTGGAGCTCACGTGAAGCCGTACCATCAAGAAAGAGAAATCACATGACTTTTAGTTTTCAGGGCTCTCCCCTCTCTTCCTCGTGGGCTGCTGACATCAACCTCCGTCTCTCCATTCCATCAGCTGCTTAATTATGACTTTGCTTCTCCTCTTCCTCTTCTCCCAGGAATGACACTGTAGACGACTCTCAGTATGAATCATTACAACAATAACAACACCCACACCTCGTGTGCTCTGCACCTGCACCTCCTCTAACTCTCAGTCACCTTTGACAACTTGTATCACACGCCACCAACACATTATTTCTCTCTCTCTCTCTCTCTCTCTCTCTCTCTCTCTCCCTCATTTATGTATTATTGTAGAGTGAGCTTGCTTGTTGTAAGACCAGTACAGTGAAATGCTCTTGGGAAACAATGATGGAGAAGAGCAGCATTGTATTGGTTCAAGGAGGAGGAGAGGACTGCTGCTGGCATGCTGCTGCAATAGCTGACCAAATGCATGAAAACCAACGTGCATGGTGCTCTATCCCTTGTTGGCAAACCAACCTCGTTTGCACGAGAGCATAGTGCAGTGCAGTGCAGTACCATGGCGTGCTCTGGTGGAAATAAGCTAAATCACTTCGTGTCTTGGTAATTGGAGTTTTTGAATTATGTATATATAGGAAATTGATGCTAAAAGCTGAGCTGCGGTCTGATGCATATGATTGATTGAAAGCTACTTGCTGGCAGTATTGGTCTGGGTTCACGTACGTTGGGGAACGAACCCCGACGTTAGCATGCGTTATCTTCAGCTTCACTCGAAGTTAAAATCTGACCCCGTAGACTACTAACTTTGCTGTTTGTTTTGTACATTAGAATGTAAAAATGTAAAATTTGAAAGAGCAATCTTTGATATACCTTCAAAAATTTTATTCTTTCGTGTCCTTCCGTCATGTGATATTCTTTTAGGAAAGGAAAAAAGATTGGGAGAAAATATGAAAGTATGAGGTAACAGGAGCTAACAGGAGAGAGCTCACATGGAGGAATAGAAATTTAATTATATATAGTATTTTTCAATCTGAAATATTCATATGTTAGATTTCAATAACTAAAAATTTTATTTTTAAATTTGTTGATAAACAAACATATAATTTTTCTGAAGTCAAATTTTCTCCGACTTAAATTTCAGAGGTATAAACAAACCACAACCATTTATTTCGGAAGCAGCATATCTCAACCCTCTAAACGCTGCATACGGATTCTCTTCTCGGTAGGTACAGATGAGAGGACCCAATTAATACAGAATCTACATGAAAAAAAAAACTTTATAAAAAAAAAAGGTTTTCTGAAGAAGATTTTGTATGAACCACTTGCACGGCTGCACATAAACTGTACACATCCACAGAAATTGAAAATATGCAATGTTGCATATTGGCTCTATATTGGTTTAATTTGTAAGATACCAATATTGCCGTTTTCAGGGCCGGCCCACCGAGTTGGGTTATCCTATCCAGATCTAGTTTTAGTTGTCCCTTAATCTTTATTATGGGAAGTTTTTTTTTTTAATCCAGCACGTGCGGACTCAGTTAAATCGTGTCTCTCCGCACACGATTTTTAATTGTCCCTTAATATTTATTATGGGAAGATCATGGAGGGTGACATATGACCCCGACCGCTTATGGGGTCACGCTGAGCCTTGGGGTTGTCCCAGGCAAGGAGGATTGTTCAAGTCCAAAGTCTTGTCTGATTTATCCCAGGCCGACCCTGGCCGTTTACTTGCAACTATATTTCCCCAATTTAAATGTATAATTTAAGATTATTTAGTTTTAGTATATGCTATAATATTAAAATTTTGTGTTCATATCTCCATTTTTTTAGAATAGAATTTGGATCTATATGTAATTGTTGACTTGGTGACCTTCCAAAAACAGACATATATACAAAATTTGAATATTATACGAGATCCTAAAACTAAACAAAATATGTAAGGATTGTATGTCTCTCGTCCCAGTTGTATTGTTGAATGCTTGCAACCAGGACGGATCCAGAAATGTACACTGGGGAGGGCTAGAGTGAGTTGGGGTGGACTAGGTGTGGGTTAACTCACATAGAAAAATAAAATAAAAAACTATATGGGAAAAAAAGGATCAGAAAAAATTTCTTCTACCTAGATCCGTCCGTGCTTGCAACTAAAGAGCCTCATAGGATTGTGTGGCTGCTGAGATGAGCATAAAGCAAACAACCATATTACGTGTCTCATTCTCGATTGGTCATGGAAAAACTAATTGTAACACAGGTCACACAACTCTCATGTTACACATTTTCGTTTAGTTTTAAGGTCTTGTATAATATTCAAATTTTGTGTTTTCTTCTTTACTTTGAACCATCTGTCCAAGTCAAGGAGACCTAAATCTTATTTTGAACAATATGAAAAATTAAACACAAATTTTGAATATTATATGTCGACATCGTAAGCCTAAATAACTCTAATATTTATTTTATTCTCTCTCTTGAAGTACATCGGGAGACGTTACACTCAACCTCATCTAAACTTTGGCATCTCTTGTGCCAAACTTTTGGGCAACACTGGTACCAATTTGCTCGTGTATCCACAAGCTGATAATGAACAGACGCTCTTACACAACTGTTTGTATTCTGCATAGGCTTCTGACCGACTTGTTCTCAAATGGGAACTTAGCAGAAGGAATTCAGAAAAGAACGTTGTCATTGTGACCATGTATACATATGACACTAATAAATTAATGTCTAGTGAACAACGAATTGTTTCGTTCGCAAAATATCAAACCTGGGCCTTCCCTCGGAGCGTCAGCTCATGTCAACAGTGACAGTCCCATGCCACTGTCGTTCCGTTATTTCCCATCTCCATGCGCTCCCAAGCGTCAATCCCTTCCCTACCACGTACATATGTACGTACGTAGCAAATTAAAGTGACGTGTCCATGCTGCCATGCAGTACTGGTGCAGCGCAGCGCACGTATAAAAATCTTCCCATAAGATCCCGTACGTGCATGCTTACATGCATGGCTTCATCGATCTCCATCCCCATGAAGGAGAAGGGACCATTGACGTTTGCAATCCAATTGATCGAAAGGGGTCACAGACTCACAGTTAGGTTTGCATCACGTGAAAGATCATCTTCTTCCTTAATGAAAGTACGTACGTACGTACGTACCATGATTTCTGCAATGAGTCGTCTGTTACTTTAATTTAAATCTCTCAAGCCATGCTATTTTTGGATCGGTGGCTACAATTTGTACACTGTGCTATAAAATGTCTTCCTTGTTTTCTTGTCAGTTACTCTCGAGTCTCAAATGAAGGAAGATCAGGGATCGATGGAATTAATGTAGGGAATGGAAGATGTACGCTAGTAGGTTTTGGGATTTGGCGTCCAGTCTTTAATTTTAAAATGGTGCAGTAAACATAGAGTTTTGCTAATTAAGGAAAGTTAATACATAACTTTTCACTTTGAAAAATGTGACCAACATCCAACAAACATTAAAATAATAGTTTTTGTATTGGTTTTTTGAAAGTCCTAGTTTTTTTATTGGTAAATGTAATCAAGACCCAATCAAATAATTTTTCTATGTAATTTTTTTGCATCAAGTCTTGATAATATTTCTCAATGCAAGAAAAACTAATTTTTTTAATATTAATTGCATGTTAATCATAATTTTTAAAGTAAAAAATTATGTATTAATAATCCCTAACACACTACAAGAAAAAGCATTTTTTATGGCAACACCTTACGGCAACATAAATTATTGCCATATAATATTGTCACAATATGGCAACATTAATATTGCCGTAATAAACATGCTCGTTTATGGCAACAAGGCATAATGCCATATTTGATTGGATCGTTTATGGCAACAATAACACATGCCATATTTAATTATACTATATTATGGCAAGTTGAATTGTTGCCATAATATATTACGATTAACTATGGCAATATATTATATTGCCTTAAAATAAATATTTTATGGCAATAAAGGTTGCCACAAAATTAATAATGTATTTCTTCTTTTAGATCAAATTAAATATGGCAATATTTATTTGTTTATAGATGGAAACTTACCTCAGGTTTTTAAATCCGAATAGAATTTTATTTTTGGTGTCTACGTACAGGCGCGGGAAACCCTCCTTATTTCCCCTCCTTATTTATTTTGGAAAACCCCAATTCCTATTCTCTCTCAACATAGATTTTTCTTCTCCTTCTTCAACCTAAGGTGTCTCTTCGCCTCCTTCAACCGGTTTTTTCTATATTATTTTTTTTATATTTTTTTCCTTTGATTCGTGGTTTTTTTAGGGGCGAGAAGATTTGGGATTTGAAAGAGCGCATCCGCATAAGGCCTCTGCCGCCACCGACTTCGATTGTCGGCGACCAAAAGGTACGTCCAAGAGAGATCGAACAATGTTTTGTTAATTTTCTATTTTTTTTTTCCAATTGTTGATGTGTTTTGTGTTCCGATGATGGATAAGAAGAAATTTAGGGTTAACAAATTTGTTTGATTAAATGTGTCTGTGCCTGGATTTCTTTCTTGCTCAAGTTTGTGTTTATTTCTTGGAGCAAGGTTTTTGGATATTGCTTTCTTTCCATGCTTTCGGTTTTTTGGATATTGTGTCAACTGTGTTGGTTTCACTATGTGTGATTTTAACTAAAGCCTTGAAGAGGCAGGAACGGCTTCAAAGGGAAGCTGCTGCTGCTGCAGTTTATTCTTCACAGGTATGTTGTTAATATTTTGTAATCTACAAGTGATTCAAGTTATAAAGATGCAATTTGGAGAAGGTAATATATAGCTATAAAGCTCTTCCAAAGGAAATAAGTAATTCCTTGTCACAAAAACAATTCATCGCTTGTAGTTTTGAGTTTAGGTGTTCTTATACTATCTGTTTCGACGTCTTGTATTTGTTTTTCTAACAAATTCATGATGAAAGATACCATATTGGTATATTTGACTTCTATTATTAAATAAAATATCAACCTCATTCCAATTTTCGCTCATAGGATGGGAATTAGTAATATCATAACATGTCAGTAAATGGTATTATGTCATCCTCGATTACAATGGAGGGTGGGTTGTGGTGTTTAACTTATGTACGTTTTGAAGCCCTCATTGGCATATTAATGAGATGGCATTAGAATGGTGTTTTTGTTTCGCAACTTTTCAGTTGTGGACTCATCATAAGTTCCATGTCTTTCATAATGTGCATTAGGCATGGTCCATTTTATTCCTCTCCTTTTGAATCATGCACTCATCAGAGTTTCCAGGACTTCAGAATTTAATTTAGAATTTCATTGGTTGGCAAGGATTTGTGAAATGTAACCATGAGATGGATGTACAGAAAACACCTGGGAGGCACATTACCTTCCTAAGAAAAGGCTTTTCAGTTTTCAGCATACATCTCTTCTTGTCATTTGCTTCCCAGGATCTGTTACTGGCAGCCACTTTCACCTTTGAGCTGTTTCTACTTGGTACCATCACCTCTAAGATTAGCTGAGCAGCATATACTTCTGGCAAGGACTTCATCTGAGTCGAAAAAAAATTCATCAAGTGTCTACCCTGACTTTCTCCCTCAATGATCACACATCCAAACATGGACCATCACCTCTATGTAGTCAACCATATTAGTATTCAATTTTAATAGGTTTAACTGTCAGTTTTATTAAATCACTTACCCAAGACAAAATTGCTCGTGGTTTTGAAGTCATTTAATTTGGTGTCAAGTTAAATCGATGGATTCGAATTCCCCTAAAGCCAAAATATTGTGCAAAGCCGGTAAAGGCAGGCATCGGAATTTGCATCCATTGCAACCAATTTCTCATGCGACAACTTGTTATCAGGATACCAAGTATATGGTATTGACCACCAGAAATTGTGAATATCTTATGTACTTTTCCTATTTGCATGCCAGTGGATGCTTAACTTTAAATGGTTGGTACATTCATTGTCATTTTTTCTCATAGCTTTTTTTTTTATATATTTGGAGTTTGTGTAACAAATAATCATTAGAGCTGAAGAGATTTGACCCATTGTATTGACTAATCTTTTACACAGTATGGTGGCCATTGAAAAAGGCTTCTATCAATTGCAATGGACATTTACTACTTTAGAACCTCAGTCATCCAACAATATTGGACGCGTTTGTGTCACTAAGATCATATATAAGTGGAAAGTGTGAGCCTGGACTCTTTCACACATGCATGCTATCATCCACCAGACTTGCGATATTGTACATACAAAATTGGACAAGAATAAGAAAAAAATGCATGGCCAAATGTCTTTGGTACCTGATCCATTGTTTAGACTTGTCCCTGTACTCACCCAGGCCAAATGCTTTGAGCTTTTGGTCTCCTACCCTTAGATAATTCTTACCATTTGAATCATTGTTCAACATTTATTTCTTCATCCTTAGTTATGCTCCACAATAGTGTTAATTTATTTTTCTTTTGCTTCATCGTGAATATGTAACAAAAAACAACAATATCGTCAACTGAGACACAGTTAAGCTATATTTGAAATGAGTGATTCAAGATTTCGTATAATTTCTCCAACTTCCCATGATTTTCCCATGCTTTTATAAATTTGAAGTGAGTGATTCAAGATTTCGTATAATTTCTCCAACTTCCCATGCTTTTATAAATTTGTCTCATTCTCTATTATTTTATAAGTTTGTCTTCTTCTTTATATATTTATCTAATTTTTTTATCTCTAAATCTTTTTTATTTTTCAAATGTGCTTTATTTAGTGCAGAATGGACAAGAATTGGATTCATTTTCGTAGAGGAACGGTGGAATATGATAGGGGAATGTTAAAATTTCTTGATGATGCATTTTCATGCCCATGGGTAATAGATAAGATTAAATGTCCTTGTCGAAAATGTAACAATGGGTATGAGCATACAAGGAAGATGGTTGAACTACATTTGTTAAAAAATGGTTTTGAGACAACATACACTCGTTGGATATATCATGGAGAGGAATTTCCAGATTCTGGGGGGGAAGAAGAAGAGTTGGAAGATGAAATAATGCAAGAACAATGTGATGATGCGAGTACTTACCGCATGCTGAATGACATGTACATGGGACATAATTTCGAAATGGGAGCCAACGAAGACTTACATACACAAGTTAGAGAGGAACCAAATGAAGAAGCTAGAAGGTTTTACAGATTGTTGAAAGATGCTGATGAAAAGCTTTACCCAGGATGTAAAGAGTCTAAGTTGTCATTTATCGTTAACTTATTTCAGATGAAGTGTCTTAATGGGTGGAGCAACAAATCAATGGATCAGTTACTTACGTATATGAAGAAGATATGTCCAAGAGAGAACAAGGTTCCTGATTCCTTTTATGAGGCACGAAAGACAATCAAGGATCTTGGTCTTGATTATGAAAAAATTGATGCTTGCGTCAATGATTGCATATTGTACCGTAAGGACTATTCTGACTTCAGTGAGTGCCCAACTTGTGGTGAGCCAAGATGGAAAGAAAGTAATATTGATAAAGAGTTTGGTGGATTAAACAAAAGAAAGAGAGTTGCTAGAAAGATTTTACGGTATTTTCCTTTAACACCAAGGTTGCAAAGGTTGTTTATGTCTGAAAAAACTGCTTCTTCCATGCGTTGGCATAAGGAAGAACGTGTGGATGATGATGTTTTGAGACATCCGGCTGATTCTATGGCATGGAAATCTTTTGATAAGAACCACGTGGATTTCTCTCTAGAGGCTCGTAATGTAAGGCTTGGATTAGCAACTGATGGATTCAATCCCTTTGGAAATATGAGTACATCGTATAGTACATGGCCGATTGTATTAGTTCCATATAATTTGCCACCATGGTTGTGTATGAAGCAGTCCTACTTTATTATTTCATCAATTTTGCCGGGCCCTAAAAGTCCAGGAAATGATATTGATGTGTATATGCGTCCGCTTATTGATGAGTTGAAAGAATTATGGGAGGTTGGTGTTAATACTTATGATGCGTCATTGAAATCTAATTTTCAAATGCGTGCATCATTAATATGGACAATCAATGACTTTCCTGCATATGGATCAGTCTCTGGTTGGAGTACAAAAGGAAAATTAGCTTGTCCTTCTTGTCATAACGACACAAGTTCTTTTTGGTTGAAGTATGGTGGTAAACATTGTTACATGGATCATCGTCGTTTTTTACCAATTAATCACTCCTTAAGAAGAAGCAAGGGGTTTATTGGTAACAAGCATGAGAATAGGCTCCCTCCTAAACCTCCATCTGGAGATTGGATAATTGGTCAATTCAGCAAATTTGATCAAGTTGTTTTTGGAAAAGCTAATCGGAAAAGAAAACGGGAGGGCAACAATGTTGGAAATTGGAAAAAAAAGAGCATTTTGTTTGAGCTTCCTTATTGGAAAAGTCATATGTTAAGACACAATTTGGATGTGATGCACATCGAGAAAAACATTTGTGATAATGTTTTGGGAACATTGATGGGCCTTGAAGGCAAGACAAAAGATACGCTAAAGTCTCGTCTCGATCTTCAAAATTTAGGCATAATGAAAGAACTTCATCCACGTTGTGTGGGTGATAAATATATACTGCCTCCTGCACGTTACACTTTCTCTAAGGATGAAAAGAGGATTTTGTGTAAGTTCTTGAAAGATGTGAAATTTCCTGATGGCTATGCATCAAATATATCTCGTTGTATAAATGTAAATGAGGGCAAAATTAGTGGGTTGAAGAGTCATGACTCTCATGTTCTTTTTGAAAGACTTCTTCCTCTTGCATTACGAGGACTTCTTCCAAAGGATATTTGCACACCTTTAATTGACTTGAGTATGTTTTTTGGAGAGTTATGTTCTAAAATTGTTGACACAAAATGCTTGGATCGACTTCATATCCAAGTTGTAGAATCCCTCTGCAAGTTAGAAAGAATTTTTCCTCCTTCATTCTTTGATGTAATGGTACATTTACCAGTTCATCTAGTTAATGAGGTGATACTTGCTGGACCTGTGCAATACCGATGGATGTATCCAATTGAAAGGTTGGTATTATTTTCTAAATTCAAATGTTATATTAGAGAGTATGTTACTATTTAAATAAAGTTATAAATGGTTATAATTCATGTATGTAGGTATTTACGTACGCTAAAAGGATACGTGAGAAATAAAGCACGTCCAGAAGGATCAATGGCCGAGGGATATTTAGCGCAAGAATGCATGACATTTTGTTCAAGATATTTGCATGATGTAGGCAATGGGTTGGGCGAAATAGACCGAAATCCAGATGGTGAACAAGGTCAAACATCTTCTCAATTTTCAATTTTCTCACACAAAGGCAAGCCTTTGGGTGTTGATAAGTATGAGGAAATTTCAATGGTTGAGAGAGATCAAGCTCATTTATATGTGTTGCAAAATTGTGATGAGGTTCGGCCATGGATTAGGTAACTTTTATTCTTAAAATAAGCTCATAGTTTATTAAGTTTAGCAATGTGTCCTATATCAAATATTAAAGGAACTTGTATCATGCTAACTTTGTAGTGAACACATGGAGGAACTGAAGAATGAAAGTTCAAATAATATTGAACGAAGACATAATAAGCACTTTATGTTGTGGTTCAAAGCACGTGTAAGTATGTAAATCCCATGTTCTATTGACTTATTCTAGATGGCTACATTATATATAGTATTAATTATTGTGGTAATTAATGATCATGTAGGTATCAAAATTGTACAAAGAGGCCGATGAAAGAGTCTCAGAAGAACTATATTCACTGTCTCAAGGTCCTGATAGAAGGGTACACTTTTATAGGAGCTACTGTACTAATGGATATAGATTTCGAACAAAAGATAGTGAAAGGTTATTGAAGACCCAAAATAGTGGTGTTGTAGTAAGAGGTGATGAGTTGACTGGGAATGTGGACTACCATGGCGTAATCAATCATATTATTATGTTAGAATACACAGGAGGATACTCTGTTGTGCTATTTAAATGTGATTGGTTTGAGGTTCCTAGTTATGGAAAGAATCAAACCAAAGGCTATAAGAAGGATGAATTTGGTTTTGTGAGCCTTAACTTTTCACGTTTACAATACGCTAATGAGCCTTTTGTCTTAGCATCTCAAGTTCAACAAGTATACTATGTGGAGGATTACAAGAACAAAAACTGGCGTGTTGTTTTGAGAGCGAAACCAAGAAACATATATGATGTCTTCGGTAAAGATGATGAAAATGATGAAGTGGAAATGGAAAATGAAGATGAGCCGTACCAACTAAATGAGTTGGGAGATATTAATGTATCTCGACTTGAAGAGAGAGTTAATTTTGAAGATAATGTGCCAAGATTGGCACGAGCGGAAGTAGAAGAATGTATCATTGATGTGAACACTAATATGGAGCATATCCTGGAAGAAGACATGGAGGTTGAGAGTTCAGATTCTGGTAATGATGGAAGCAGTACCGATGATGATTCAGATACTGACACATTCGAAAATGAAGATGATCGACTATAGGAGTTTCCACATTATAGTGGTGAGTTGTTTCATGCGGTTATAGTGGATAGTTTTCTTCGTTGTAGTTTTAGTTTGTTTTAACCTTGTTGAGTTTTAGCTTTATATCTACAAACTGTTTTCATCCTGCTCTTAATTGCCTTCTTCGATGCATCATTCTCTTTGCACACATATTTCATTTATAGTTGCACAGAATGCCATAGTCAGGATTTGACTACTCTGCACGTGGAGTATAAAATGATCTATAAGCATAAAACCAGTATCCACAATCTACAGGAAATACCATGAATAACCTCCTCCATGCCCAATTAGATCAAATAATTTTCTGGTTTAGTGAAGTAGGGACTAAGGGCAGGTCATGTTGGACCTGTGGTAGGGAGCAGGCAATGCCAAGTGCACTACAGTGCTTAGCAGCAAGGGAGTGCTCCTGCCTTAGTAGCAGGTTGAGGTGCTGCTGCCATTGGCAGCAGCAGGGCATATCTTCACTTGGCCATAGGGCATTAGGCCTATGTGTAGGCAGTTGGTTCAGTGGTACCCCACTGCAGAGTGAAGGTGGCCTGCATATGCAAGAGTTAGGCTGCCTTGCCTTGGCCTATCAGCAGTAGGTGAGGAGAAGGGTGTTAGAAGCAGTGGCTTGGGCTAGTAAAGTTTAGGAGGATACCTGATAGTGAGGGTATTAGATGAGTGATAGTGAGGGTATTAGATGAGTATCTTAGTGAGGTACTGCCCACATGATAGTATAGTGTGCTTGTTCAAATTCTTAATCTACAAATGCTGCAGGTGCAAGATTATGTTTTAAATTAAAATTCTAAAGGCTGCATGAACAACAAATGATTATCCATATGCAGTCATTTGAAAACTATGACTGCAACAGAGGAATCATATAGAGGGAAGGGAGGTACAGGTCCATAGAGGGGCAGAGCTCAAGTTAGAGAGGAGGCATGACCCATAATGTACCTATATATAGCATATGCAGAAATCATTAGGGGCATGTACAGGGATAAGCATTAAGGGCAGCAGGATTTGGTGAAACCTGGGAAAAATGGAGTGTTGTGCAGGGCCAATTGGTCACTTGGCCATCTCGTTTGTGAGTATCCTATATTGGCATTTGGTATCAGAGGTTGATATTTATCAGTAGATACAGAAGTTAGGGTGTTAGTTCATTAGTTAGTTATCCTAGGGTTGGTTCAGCCAGTAGGATTAGTGATCAGTGGGGGCTTGGCCATTCCTTGATTAAGAGAGTGTAGGATGTGTGGGTATGACTTTGAGTGTTAGTATCAATAGGAATGAAGGTTAGAGAGGTATAGAGTCACAGTGTTAGTTAAGAAGAGTTTTAATTAGGATATTAGAGTATATGGTTTAGTGAAATAGGGACTAAGGGCAGGTTATGTTGGACCTGTGGTAGGAAGCAGGCAATGCCAAGTGCACTACAGTGCTTAGCAGCAAGGGAGTGCTCCTGCCTTAGTAGCAGGTTGAGGTGCTGCTGCCATTGGCAGCAGCAGGGCATATCTTCACTTGGCCATAGGGCATTAGGCCTATGTGTAGGCAGTTGGTTCAGTGATACCCCACTGCAGAGTGAAGGTGGCCTGCATATGCAAGAGTTAGGCTGCCTTGCCTTGGCCTATCAGCAGTAGGTGAGGAGAAGGGTGTTAGAAGCAGTGGCTTGGGCTAGTAAAGTTTAGGAGGATACCTGATAGTGAGGGTATTAGATGAGTGATAGTGAGGGTATTAGATGAGTATCTTAGTGAGGTACTGCCCACATGATAGTATAGTGTGCTTGTTCAAATTCTTAATCTACAAATGCTGCAGGTGCAAGATTATGTTTTAAATTAAAATTCTAAAGGCTGCATGAACAACAAATGATTATCCATATGCAGTCATTTGAAAACTATGACTGCAACAGAGGAATCATATAGAGGGAAGGGAGGTACAGGTCCATAGAGGGGCAGAGCTCAAGTTAGAGAGGAGGCATGACCCATAATGTACCTATATATAGCATATGCAGAAATCATTAGGGGCATGTACAGGGATAAGCATTAAGGGCAGCAGGATTTGGTGAAACCTGGGAAAAATGGAGTGTTGTGCAGGGCCAATTGGTCACTTGGCCATCTCGTTTGTGAGTATCCTATATTGGCATTTGGTATCAGAGGTTGATATTTATCAGTAGATACAGAAGTTAGGGTGTTAGTTCATTAGTTAGTTATCCTAGGGTTGGTTCAGCCAGTAGGATTAGTGATCAGTGGGGGCTTGGCCATTCCTTGATTAAGAGAGTGTAGGATGTGTGGGTATGACTTTGAGTGTTAGTATCAATAGGAATGAAGGTTAGAGAGGTATAGAGTCACAGTGTTAATTAAGAAGAGTTTTAATTAGGATATTAGAGTATATGGTTTAGTGAAATAGGGACTAAGGGCAGGTTATGTTGGACCTGTGGTAGGGAGCAGGCAATGCCAAGTGCACTACAGTGCTTGGCAGCAGCAGGGCATATCTTCACTTGGCCATAGGGCATTAGGCCTATGTGTAGGCAGTTGGTTCAGTGGTACCCCACTGCAGAGTGAAGGTGGCCTGCATATGCAAGAGTTAGGCTGCCTTGCCTTGGCCTATCAGCAGTAGGTGAGGAGAAGGGTGTTAGAAGCAGTGGCTTGGGCTAGTAAAGTTTAGGAGGATACCTGATAGTGAGGGTATTAGATGAGTGATAGTGAGGGTATTAGATGACTGATAGTGAGGGTATTTTTGAGTGACTTCAAATGGTGAAAATTATATACAAGCAGAAATAAGAAGCTAAGAAGAAAGGAGATGCTTCTGGTAGGATACAGCTTTACATGTAACAGAATCAACAATGACAAAAGAAAAGTTGAGAACCATGCATGTCAATATCGGGCATATAGATCAAGCCTGAATCTCCTGCACATCTCACAAAATTGGTAGATGTTGTGGTTTCATTATAATTTTCATTTATTAGCAGGATAGCACTTTTTATCAAATGCAAATTTCATAATAAGATTACTTTCTTATTCATAGTGATATTCTCTCTGCATTTGTCCATTGCATATTTTGTTGCTGGAAAATTGGACGCAAGAGTAGGATGAACTTGTGCTTGATAATGGTAGCAACCACCTCATGATGGGTCATATTAACTCTGTTATCAATCATGTTTGATGTGGGACTAGCACCCTATACTCAACTTTACCCTTTGTGACATTTAGGTTTTGAACTTAATATGCTCGCCTTGTCAGGGTTCGAAGAGAGGGACTGATACTCAATTGTATACTCTAATATGCTCGCCTGCTGCAATATACTCAACTATACTCAATTTTGAACTTATTTTGAACACGCCCAACACTGCTGCAACATACTTGGATCAGTCCCTCTCTTCAAACTTATTTTGAACTTAATATGCTCGCCTGCTGCAATATAAACCTATACTCAACCTGATTTTGAGATAAAGTTGGATGCTAGTATTAGTCTCCACCTCTAGAGCATGCAACCCCAGGTAATCTTGATTGAATGACTCATTTGTGTGGAGACTTTTATATTACTCTCTTTCAGGTGAGGGTGTTCTCAGGCCTAATATGCTTGCTAATAGTGATGAAGAATAAATATTCTAGTACATTGCAGTGAACTCCTAATGATTAATGAGCATTCTAAGTAATTAAGTAATAACATTCAACAACAAAGCCTTGATCCCTGATTTTTGGGGTCCCTGTTTGAAAATAGTATGCGATTTTCTGATCCCTGATTTTTGGATCCCAATGTTAGATAACTCTTATAATCTGCTACTATAACTCTTATTTTTGGATCCCAATTTTCTGATCCCTGATTTTTGGATCCCAATGTTAGATTTTCTGATCCCTAATTTTTGGATCCCAATGCAATAAAATGTGGATCCCAATGTTAGATAATTCTTATAACCTGCAATCTTATAATCTGCTACTATAACCTGAAATCTGTCTACACTAGCAATGATTATTTCATTTACTTTATCTTTGTTGATGTTTCTACTTGTCCTTGTTAGATAACTCTTGAGTTTTTTGGCATTTTATGCAGAGAATTAGTGAACTTGCCTATTCTTATTGCTTGTTATGCTAGTATTGTTACTCTTTTTAGAATATTTGATAAATGTGTGCATTTATAATTTTGGCTTGTAGGCAGACTTTTATATACACCTTTTTAGGATATGGTTTCGAATCAACAATCGGAGGAAAATATTACACCTAATGAAGAAACTGGAACAGGTATTTTTTTTTTATAAAACATGACTTACTATATGATACGTTTGATTATAATGGTTGACTAACATTCAAATTCTTTGAAGTTAATGTTGGAACTAAAAAACGGGTTCGAGGAAAGTCAAGAGGTATAAGGCTAGCAAATGTACGACGTGCTATTGAAAACCGAAAGCTGCCAGTTAATATACCAATTGAAGCAGGAGTCCCAATATGTAAAAATGCTGCAATGTTTGCATCTGAGTTAAGTTATGTTGTCAAGCATAATGCTCCACTAGGTAAGACTGATAGCTTTCCACAAGGTGTGACTAAATGGAAGGAGATAGATAATGAGGTCAAGGACAAAATATACAAATGCATGCAGGTATATAATTCAATTCAAATGTATTAATTATTTTCAATTTCTTTTATTTTTTGTGTTACTGATAATAATTGTATTTATAGTCGAAATTTGAATTTGATGATATTCCTGAGAGGAAGGCTTGTGTTCTTAAACAAGCAAACAAGATGTATAGAGAATTGCGTCATTTGCTATACCATAAACACTACCTACAATATGAGACCGATGCAGATAGACTTCTACATGCCCCTGAAGGTGTGAGCACGACAGATTGGGAAATACTAGTAACATATTTTGGAAGTGACAGTTACAAGGTAAAATTATATGAAGAATTATATATTAGTTTTATTTGTATATAGAATAAAAGATAAATTCTTTTGTAAAACAGAAAATCTCCGAGAAGAACAAAAAAAGTCGAGAACGTGAAGGAGTAACACAAGTAACAGGGCGCAAGTCATTTCAGTCCATTATATATGCTGCAGTGAGTTCATTGATATGTTATAAATTATATATGTATATATAATTATTTTGCGATACTAAGTGTTCTTCTATTGCCAGCGGAATCCCGAAACGGGAGAGAAGCCCGATGGACCAGAATTATGGCGAATGACTCATCAAAGACCAAATGGGACATGGGCAGATGAGAGATCAAAAAATATTCATGTGATAATTGCCACTATCTATTTATTTTAATCTCATGTATTGTTTGTTATGTACTAATCCATTTAATTCTCAACATGTAGGATGAAATGGTTGATTTGCTTAGTCAGCCACAACCATCGGCTTCCGGAGATACCCTTGAGCATCTTACTCCAAGTGAAGCTTTTAGGCGAGTTGTTGGTCAAAGGTCAGGCCATGCTAAAGGCTATGGTTGTGGTCCGAAGGGGGCTACCACTGAAACAAAGAGAAGCTTTCAAGAGCGTGAGGAACAACTCACTAGAGAACGTGATGAGCTTATGCGTAGGGTGGCTCACATGGAAGATACATTTGATGCTCGTGTTGATGCTCGGGTGCAGGCTGCTGTCCAGGAAATCATGAAAAAATTCTCTGGATCACCTATAGTTTCTGAGGAATCCACTTCGAATGTATGTTTAAATTTCTGAAGTTAGTTAAATAAATATTATCTATCATGAATGATATATACTATTTAATATTTTAAATTTAGTTAATTTTTTTCTTCTAATTTTTATTATGCAGGTTAATTTATAAAAAGTTTTTTGGTGCTATATATGAAGACATAAAAGGTATTCTCCATTACTCGTATGTTATCAGTTTGTTTATTGCACATTTTCACCTGTTTTTGTTAAATTCTTCATAAGTGGTGGGAGCATTAGTACATAATAAGTGGTGGGAGCAATATTTTGTGAATATTTTGTTGTTTATAAACTAATTTCATTGTTTATCTATACCAGGTTATACAAAGATTGTCGAGCTATCAATTGGTGCGCCACAAGTTTCATTGGAATCTTTTTAGACATGTTAATATGGAGGTAGCAAGGAGGCAACAACTTTAATTTTAAGTTGGGAGTGTCAAGTGCCTATTTTAATTTTGAACCTCATATAGGAATTGTGTTGTCACGTGCCTATTTGAATTTTGAACCTCGTATAAAAGAGGAATTGTGTTTTAGAACGTTGAATATGATAAAAGTGGATTCTTCATTCTTGTTTAAGTTGGTTTTATGTAATTTGAATGATGTGGTAATAAAACAACCAATTACTTTAGAGTGAATTTTAATCTAAAGTTTACAAATTAGATTCTTATTTTCATTCAATTTTTGGTTAATGATGTATTTAAATTTTGGCAATTGAAATTTAGGTGATATTTCAAATATGTGGCATCTATTAATTGTCATATTTTGTCAATCAGGACAATTAATAAATAGTCAAAAATAATTTGTCAAATATGGCAATAGGCAGTCAATTGTGGCAATAAAGAATTGTCATATGGAATTACAATTACGACAATAATATAATGCCATATAAGGCTGCTAGTTGACGGCAACAAAATATTGCCATGAAAGCAAATAAAATATTCGGCAACATAATCTTGCCATTTATGGATTTATAATGTACGGCAATAATATATTGCCATATATTGTTTGAAATTACGGCAACTAAACATTGCCATTAATAATAATTTTCAGAGGCAACAAAAAGTTTTCTTATAAGGCAACATTTAATTGCCGTAAATTAGTTACTTTATACGACAATAACTTAAAGATGCCGTAAATAAGCAATAGTGACACAACCTTTTACGGCACAGTACGGCAACGTCAAATTGTTGCCGTATTTGTGTTAATGTGGCAACGTTTGGTTTATTAACGGCATTTTAAGGTTGCCGTATAATGGTTTATTTCTAGTAGTGACATGTGCCCTTAGGGCACATGTTAACAAAACCCGTAAACATAATACAGTACTAAGAGCATCTCCAACCCTATTGTCTTATTTTATGGTGTGAATCTTAGGTGGCATGGAACACAAGACAATGTCTTGTATATGTGGCAAGATTATATTCCCAAATGAAAATGAGTTTAAAAAGTCATCTCCAACGCAAAAGTATTGTGAAGACAATACAAAGTAATTTTTTACAACTTCTAAGACAACTTTTACTTAGGGGTGAGCATTATTCGGTTTTGGACCGAAAACCGAACCGAACCGAATAAGAGGTTCGGTTCGGTTTCGGTTTTGAAAATACTAAAAAAATTTATTCGGTTTCGGTTTCGGTTTTGGGTTTCGGTTTCGATCCAAAACCGAAAACCGAATAAGAAAATTTAATTAATTAATTTATATATATATGTGTGTGTGTGTGTGTGTGTACTATATATATAAGCATTAATATATATAGGTACATACTAAATATATATAGGTATATACTAAATATGTCTATGTATATTTAGTTACTATATATATTAACAAAAAAAGCTCAAAAAAATCAAAAAAATCAAAAAAAATATGAATAAATCGAAAACCGAACCGATTTAATTCGGTTCGGTTTGATTCGGTTTTGGGCCAATTCGGTTCGGTTTCGATTTTGCTTATTCGGTTTCGGTCCAATTCGATTTTGGGTTATTCCGTTCGGTTTAAACCGAATAAACCGAATGCTCATCCCTACTTTTACACTTCTACTTCTTTTTATAAATATTTTTATTCACAAATGATGATGTGGACATAAAGACATTGTGAAGTTCATTGTCTAGATCTAGACAACCAACTTCACATTGTCATTGTCATGTCATTACCATGTCAACTCCACACTTTATTTTACATTTGCATTGGAGAATACTTTTGGAAAAAATGGTTGTCATTCCTATGTGGCCACCATTTTTTTCAAACTCACAATAGGGTTGGAGATGCTCTAAGACCATCTCTAATAGGGGTTTCTATCTTCCCTATTTCTATGGAAGAAATCCATTTTAGAAAAAACTTCTCCCAATGGTGATTTCTATCACCATTTCTATCCTAGGTGGCAATGATGTAGGATGGAAACTTTGTAGGAGGGTTTCTACATGTAGAAACTCTCATAGAAATTCTCCTATCTCTCATGACAATTATTATTGGGCCCCACACCATTAAATTGGTCCTTTTACTATGTGACACATAGGATAGAAATGGAGAACCATTGGAGACCATTTTTGTATATCTACAATTTCTATGTAGAAACTCTTCCAACTAGGATAGAAATCTTCTTAAAGTACAATGCCAAGTAGGATAAGAACTCAATTTTAGAAATCACCATTGGAGATGGTCTAAGAGCATCTCCAACCCTATTGTCTTGTTAAGTGTTGTGAGTCTTCGGTGGCTCCTATGTGGCATGAGCCACAAGACAATCTCTTGTTTAAGTGGCAAAATTATATCTCAAAAGACAATGAGATAGAAAAACTCTCTCCAATGCAAAAGTATTGTATTGAGGAGACAATAAAAAAGTATTTTTTTTCCAACTTCCAAGGCAACTCCTCCACTTCTTCAATTTTTTTATAAATATTTATATTCATAATTGATGATGTAGAGACAAAGTCATTGTGAAGTGCATTGTCTAGATCTAGACAACCAACTTTACATTCTCCTTGCCTTGTCATTGTCGTGTCAACTTCATGTTTTATTCTATATTTACATTGGAGAAGAATTTTTGGTATGAAAGTTTGTCATTCCCATGTGGCAACCATTTTTTCTAAACTCACAATAGGGTTGGAGATGCTCCAAGTCCCAACTCCCAATTGCTTGGGTAATAAGGAAATTTCTGGTTGTTGGCACCCGAATAACGCTTTTATACTACCTAGTTTAGTTGCCAAAAACACTCTACCAAGCACCTTCCTCGCAGCTAGAATCCATAGTGGATCCCAGATTGCAATCCGCTGGAAGCACAATCATAAAGGGTTCGGAGACAACGCCCCCGAATTTTTTTTTTTTCGGGTATAATAATGTAATATTATATTAAATAGTACTAGTTTTTATACAATAAAGCATTAGATCTCACAATTGTTCTATATGAGTTTTCATACTTTAAAAGCGTTTAACTACAACATCATTTGTAATACTACTAAAAAACTTTTTTTTTCTTTTTCTATGAAGCATAAATGACAATTATTTAAAAACTGATCACAAATTCGGTTTCATAAATCCGTCTTGACAATATTTATAGCAGAAAAGCTTCTTTCCACACTTGCTTTTGGCAATGGCAAAATGCGATAATCTTACTTAGGAGATATTTCTATCCATCATATGCGATAATCTTACTTAGGAGATATTTCTATCCATCATCTATTACCACTTACAATCACCCCTTGGCCACTTTGACAAGTGCTATGACATTTAAAATATCTTCATATTTTCTTTGCAAAACCAATGACAATTTATTTATGATCTCAAATATATTTAGCATCAATTATAAATTGAAGATAAAATCAAATGACAGCTACTATCTATAAAAAAATCATTAGGGGCCCAGAGAGTTACTATCTATATATAAAAAATTTACTGGGAGCCTGGTCCAGTGTAGTGAATGTGGATCCGCCCCTGGCTAGAATCATCAATATTGAGACTATTAACTATCAAAAGCTTGTTTTAATGTTTGGGACACTTTTCATATTCATAACTGCAGGGACGAGAGGTGTTGAGTGGGTGGGGCCCGAGATGACCTGTTCCGGGTTTGACCGAGTTCGTGACCAAGTCCCCAATTCAAGCCAATTCTTGTATTAAAAATTTAGGCTCCCTTTGGTAGAAAAGGAGAGAAATTTAGGGGTACAACTCGGGAGCGGACTGAGTCGAGTATGAACACAACCCTAGTCCAACTCTATGAATCATATACCTAGTCCGAGTCCAAGTCTAATCCGACCTCGGGTTCAACATATGAAGTCCAAGAGATAGAACCCGAAGGAATAGAGGAATCCAGATTTTATCGGACTTTAATATGATATTAGAAACAATTTTAAACAAGATTAATATTAAACACAATCAAATAACAATCAAGTCTCAATAATTACATAATACAAACTGAATGAGATTAGGATAAGGAGTCGAAGAGTTTGGGTGGATAAATTTATTGCTTTTTTTTATTTAAGAAGTATGAAACAATGTAAATATAAATATAAATTATGTGTATGTCAGGTTTCGGATTTTTTTAGGCAACCCGACAAATGAACCCGAGCTCAACCTAATTTTTGATCGGCTCCGAATATTTAATCCGAACCCGAATCCAACTCATAACGGGTTTACCTGATCGAGTACAGGTTTAGCCTGTCCAAGTTGCACACTAGAAAAAGTGGAAGGAAAGAAAATGAGAAGATAAATTTTCTTCCATATGGAAAGAAAATATCATTTCCTGTAGGAGGGATGGAAAAGAGAAGATAACCACTTTCCTTTGTTTTGTATGTAAGAAAAAATGGAAGAAAATAAAGTAAAAAATATTGATTTTACCAATTCTATCCACAACTAAAATTACATATTTATCATTTGAATTCATGATTGATTTTCAAATAAGGATGTGTTTGGTAGGAGCAAAAAGTGGAAAGATGAAAAATAGATGAGAAAAAAGTGGAAGGAATAATATATTTTCTATTGTTTGACATGGAAGAAAATTTGGATGGAAGGAAAAGTGGAGAGATTAACTTTCCTCTTAACCTAAGAAAATCAAGACAATTTATAAAGATATATCCAAATTTACTCAGGACTTACACAAGACAGTCATGTTCATACTTGGGCTACCCACCTCTCAATCCCCCAAACCCTAAGTACCCTAATCATTCTACCTTTCACTTTCTCTTTCTCTCTTCAAACTCCTAAACTTTTCTTCTCCAGCACCCCAAATTTTCACCAAAACCCTAATCTTCTTCCCAATCTTCTTCTTAATTTCGGAGATGTCCAAATAACATAGTGTAGTAACATAAATAGGTTTAGGATGAACTTTGGACAAATTTTAAAGTTTCGAACCCATTTTATGGTTTCAAAGTAAGAAATTCCGTCATAGTGGATACTGGGAAGATTTGGGACCGTAAATTTCTGTTGTCACGTATGTTGTCAGGACTGTGGAAATTTTCTACAGTCCTCAATAATTCAAGTTATTTGAACAACATGTTTTACTTAGAACTATCAAAAAAATTGACAGTCCTTCCAATTGAAATGACTGTCAAAAATTTTACAGACCTAAAAAATAAATAGTGTTCAAAAAATTTAGCTGTCCTACCAATTGGAAGGACTGTCAAACAAAATTTTAAGACTGCTAAAAGTTTTGACAGTCCTCTCCAGTCTGGGGAATTGGAGAGTTTTGAAGCTTTACCTGCTCCCCAACCAGACCAGATTTGTTGCAGGACCATATCTTCATGCCATATATCTCTTCCTAATTGAATTGTGTTTGTGTCCCCCGAGTTCGTCTTTGTGCATATCGGGATGCAACTAGTTTCTCAAATGTGACTATTCGTTGATGGAAAGTCCTACACTGAAGACGTCTCTTTGATAAACTAATCTGATAACAGTCGAGCATGCCAAATTACTATTGTAAGTTGGGCGGGTGCAGTCAAAACAATTTTTGGATCTTATGGACTCTTTAACAAGGAACGGAATAGTAATCTCATATGTCCAAATATAAAATTCGTGGATAGGCATAATTGCAATTACTCATAAAAGTGTTTGAGCACAAGATGGTGACTGCTTATTTTGGCTAGACAGTGGTCATGTTTTCCACAATTCAATGCTGTTGTTAGCAAATGGAGGAAGCATACTGATATTGGTTTATAATGATTATTACTAAACAAGGCCTGCCACCAACAATCCTAAATAAAATTTACTATTACAGTAAGTTTCATTTAGGACTGTAAAAAAATTTGGCAATCCTAGCAAGAGTTTAAGATTGTAAAAATTGACAGTCCTAAATAAAATATGATATTTTTTAAAAAAAATTTAACATGTCCCCCACTTTATTTACCACAATTCAAGGTGCACCCCATACAACTTCTATGATGTAAGATTTCCTCCACCTTTGACGAAAACTGTACAGGATTGAAGGTCAACTACTTTGACCCAAAAAAATTGACGAAAATACCAACATTAACTTCTTCCCTTCCCTCCCCCCCCCCCCCCCCCCCCCCCCAACCCGCCTCCTCGCCTGGCTAATGCTTCTCGCCGTTGTCGTGCTGCTTGTCGCTCTCGCGTTGATATAGCTACAACGCGTCCCCTCCGCTGTCGGTCGGAGAAGAGGGGAGGTGCTGCAGGGGGCAGAGACGGGGGGGGGGGGGGGGGGGGGAGGACTCGCCGCCGCCGCTGCTCGGGGCTACCCCCCCCCCCCCCCCCTCCACGTCGCGCGGTTGTCCGCCGCACTCGTCCCTGTCGCTCACCCCCACCCCCGTCAGCATACCCCCCCTTCTACGACGAGCAACAGCGGCGACATCAAGCGACCAACAGCAGTGGCGAGCGGCGAGCTGTTGCAGCGAGCAACGGCGACATCAAGTGACCAGCAGCAGTGGCGAGCGGTTGCAACGAGCAGCGGCGACGGTAAGAAAAAACGAGATAGTGGGTCAGCGGAGCGGGGAAGAAGGTCACCGCAGCGGAGAGGGGAGGGGGAGAGGAAGAAGAAAATAGAGAAGGGGTATTTTCGTCAAATTTTTCGGGTCAAAGCAGTTGACCATCATTCTTAGACAATTTTCGTCAAAAGTGGAGGAATTTTACATTATAAAAATTGGGTGGGACGTACCTTGAATTATGATAAATAAAGTGGAAGGCAAGTCAAATTTTTTTTATTTTTTAACAGGACAGTCAAAAAATTTGACATTCTATCATCGTCCCCATCGTGAATGTGGGCGAATTCTAGAAGTTTGAAATCCTAAATCGAGTCCGAAACTTCAAAAATTCGTCCAAAGTAAATCATAAATCGTATTTTAGTTGCTAGGAGATGAATTTTAGGCATGAATATGAATTGAGAATATTCTAAGTTTTATAGAATAATGAGTTTAGGGTTTTGGAATTTGGAAGAGATAATGGAGGAAGAAAAAGAAAGGCAAAAATATAGTTGGATTTTATACTATTGAGTGGGCACTCCTAACAAAATTTTCTATTGACAAAGTTGTTAATAAAAAAAGAAAATTTGGACTAGCTTAATTTGGACTAGCCGTAAGTAAATTTGAATGTGCTTTCATAAGCCAAAATCAATCACTCCAAATGTGGAAGGAAAAATGAAAGAAAAAGTGGATTCTCATCTTAATTTACAATTGTACCATATGGGAAGTATATTATTTTAAAGTAGTTCAATAAAATTAAATGGTAAATAAATATTGTTAGTTGAAGATATAATTGGTACTAAAGTCTATAATTTTATTTTTCTTTTTTCCATTTTTCTTTCGATACCAAACAAAAAAAAATGTACATTTTCATTTTTCTTCCATCCTACAAAACACAAAGAATGAAATAATCCTCCTTTCCATATGGATGTAAAACCTCTCTTTGGTTTTTCTTCCTTACATTTTTCATTCATATTGGGGTGTATAATTGTTAATCAATATAACCCTCCACTTTTTCTTCCATTTTTTCTTCCATTTTTGAAGGGATTGAATGCTAAATTTTGTGAGATAAGTAATTTTTTTCACTTTTTCTTTCCAACTTGCCATACAAAACAAGAAAAAATAAATCATCTCCTCCACTTTTTTCTTCTCCATTTCTTTCTCTCATTTTTCCCCCTACAAACAGAGCCTCAATCGTCTAATTGAATATTATGTGGAGGAAAAAGTTTGAATTTTGCAAGAAGATCGTCGGAATGACTAGTTTCTCTACCTACTCGGAAATGAAGAGATTTTTTCATAACGGATTTCCTTCCTATGTGGAAAATATCCCAAAATGGGACTAGTGTTTCGGAGAAGCTTGGGGTTGTTGAAGGGGTCGACGGGGTCGTATTGGAGCTAAAATGGGGAAGAGAAGTAGCACAGGTATATCGGTCTGGTCCAACCAGTATACTGAGTTTCGGGCAACTCAAAGCGCACAATTTAGTGCTCATTCGGTATACCGATGGGCCAGACTGGTATTTCTTTGCTTGTTTTTATAGCTTGGATTGCTCTAGGCTTAGAGAGACTACTAAGATGATTATTTCATATTTTCATGACCGAATTGAAGATAACACATTAAAAATGTCCTTTGCAACTTTCAAGAGTCACGAGAAGGATATTCGGAGAAGATTGTTCGAGAAGATTTATATTTTCGGCATTGCCAAGTGGATTTTCTTCATGTTAATTATGTTCCCTAATAACTTAGTTCTTGCTTGTAATATGTTATCTATTTTGAGTAGCTATGGCGATCAGTTCTCGAACCATCACAAGAAGTTTGATATGGCTAGTGTAATCTTATGTCCTTGGTAGAATTTTTTCATTAAGGGTGTGTTTGATAGAGAAAAAAGTGGGAGGAAGAAAAATAGAGGAGAAAAAAGTGAAAGCAAAGATTCATTTTTTCTTGTTTGGTATAGAAGGAAAATAGGAAGGAAGGAAAGTGGAGGGATTACTTTTCCCTTATAACCTAAGAAATCAAATCTCCCAAAAGTGGAAAAAAAAATATGGAAACTTTTATTAATTAACAATTATACCCCATATGAATGTATTATTTAAAAATTATTTATGAAGTCAAATGGTAAATAAGTATTTTTAGTTGAGGGTAGAATTGGTAAACCATATATTTTTTACTTTCTTTCCTTCCACTTATTCTTTCATACAAAACAAAGAAAAATGCATATTTATCTTTTTCATCCTTGCTACCAAACACAAAGAAATAAAATGATCTTTCCTTTTCATATGGAAGAAAAATGTATCCTCATCTTTTTCCTTCCTTTCACTTTTTCATCCTTCCTACCAAACAATCTAATGGATTCCATGCCCTCTCATGCATGGTGTACTTCCGAGTGAACTTTCACGTAAATTTTTGTTGTCTGCAACTGTAATTTATGGCTGTGTGATTATGCATTTGCAGGTTGAAGTCCCAACTCTTTACTCTTCATAAAATACCTTCAAACAAGAAGAATTTCTAAATTACATGGTCTTTCCCAACACACGTTCATCCGTATCAACAGCACAATAGACCTGCAAACCTCAACCATGACTCATGAGTCATGAATGTTGAAGAAGGCATCAGTAAGAAATGAAAAATGCTAAGTTTATAATTAAAGACTTATAACCTTCTTACAACCTCTCTCTCCGATTCCTTACACATGGGTCCCACCGCCCCTCTCACCCTCCGCTACATGGGCTACATCCGACCCAATGTTGAAAACACTTCAATAATACTTCGTTTTAAATCTGCAATAAAATAAAAATTAATTAAATTGTTATTGGCCTCCGGGGAAGTCGTGCACGTAGCACTGTCCTAAGAGTTACCTCGGATCTATGTGCAGACTGAATCCTAACGCCCCTAGTGGTAAAATTTTCTCTCCACCGGAATCTCGTTGCCGCACACGACGTCGAGAGAATGACCCAGATTTAGCTCCGCCCAGAGCAACAACAGAGAATGGCAGTGATCTTGAGAGGATGAGAATTTCAGAGAGGAAAATAATTTCTGTGTATTGGATGAAGGAAAAGGACATGAAATATATAGGCATTTCCAACGTAGGAGAATAACTTTTAGGGTCTCGGCCCGAACCCGAAGAAGAAATCGAATCGGCATTTCGGCGCCCGCAGTGTGGGCACGTACCCGCACCCGTTACGCGCGCCGAACTGAACCGAACCGGACGGCGGCATCACGCACGTGTGGCCCATGGAGCTCCCACACACAACTTTTAATGAAACAAAAGAGGGAGTGGTAATATATACACACAATCCTCCTCCTACCAAACTGATGTGGGACTAAAAATATGATGAACTTGAACTTTTGCTTACAAGGAGCATTAGCAGCCAACACCCAACACCCAACACCCAACACTTCCCCCTCCTCCAATCAAAATCTGACACGTGGCAGCTGTAAGGGCATTGTAAACATTTGCTTGTAGACATAAGACCATCTCCAATGGGGGTTTCTATCTTCCCTATTTCTATGGAAGAAATTTATTTTAGGAAAAACTTCTCCCAATGATGATTTATATCACCATTTCTATCCTAGATGGCAATGATATAGGATGAAAATTTTCTAGGAGGATTTCTACATGTAGAAACTCTCATAGAAATTTTCCTATCTCTCATGACAACTATTATTGGGCCCCACACCAATAAATTGGTTCTTTTACTATGTGACACTTGATAGAAATGGAGAACCATTTGAGAACATTTTTGTATGTCTACAATTTTTATGTAGAAATTCTTCCAACTAGGATAGAAATCTCCTTAAAGTACAATGCCAAGTAGGATAAGAACTCAATTTTAGAAATCACCATTGGAGATGGTCTAACAAAGCTCGTAAGAAATCACATTAAACTAGCTTAGCTACAACTAGCTACCAAAACCTAATAAGAACAAGAAGACAGCAATATGCAGTAGCACTTGGTAGCAGTAGTGAGAGACTACTTCCACTTAGGGCCTGTTTGGTTGGATGTAAGTGCATGAAAGTGTGAAAGTGGGAGTTTCATGTGCATGTAACTCATTTGAGTTACAATACATTCCACTTTCCAAAAAGTGTTTGGATGCAAAAGTTTTTGTCCCCCCGCAAGTGGAGAGTTACAATGTAGTTTGTTTGGATGACCACTTGAAAGTGGCTTTGATGGACTTTGTGTGTTTGGTTAGGACATTGCAAGTGATATAATCACCCTCATGAAGAATGGTATGGTTACCAAAAGCAAAAAAATTTAATATTTCCAACCGAATTTATAAGCCAGAGAAACGGTTTCACAACCGAAAAAAATTATGAAACATGTTCCCAGCAAGATGACATGAACACTCTCAGCAAATTGATATATAATTTTGCAAGATTTGCTTTTTCTAGCAAATATGATACATTTTTCCAACAAATTTGATATATATTCGCAGCAAGATGACATGTTCCCAGCATATATGATACATATTCCCAGAAATGAACACATTTTTCCAACAAATATGATATGTTCCCAGCAAGTATTCATGTTCCCAGAAAATATGATACATGTTCCCATCGATTATGATACATATCAAAAATAAGACATATCAAAAATACGACATGTTCGCAGCAATATACATGTTCCCAGCAAATATGACATGTTCCCAGCAATATCATTCCAATGAAACAAAATCTTGTTCACAAGGAGATTATGGGCTCAGAGTATGAAAACTGAAAATAATTAAAACTTGTTCAGGAGAACATTATGGGCTCAGAATATAGCAAAATCTTCTTCGAAAAAAATCATCCGACGAAGAACATATCAAAAATGTAAACTCTTCTGTACAAAAAATAGGCCCGGCCAACCGATCAAATAGGATACGTGCTCTACAAATATGATACATGTTCCCTGCAAATATGATATAGAAAACCAGCAAGATGACATGTTCCCAGCAAATATGACATGTTCCCAGAAAATCTTACATGTTCCCAGAAAATCTTATATGTTCCCAGCAATATGACATGTTCCCAGCAAATATTACATGTTCCCAGCAATGGGAAATCTTCCCAGCCATATGACATGTTCCCAGCAATATGATACAACGAAACAAAATCTTGTTCACAAGGACATTATGGGCTCAGAGTATGAAAACTGAAAATAATTAAAACTTGTTCAGGAGAACATTATGGGCTCAGAATGTAGCAAAATCTTCTTCGAAAAATATCATCAGACGAAGAACATATCAAAAATGAAAATTCCTCTGTACAAAAAATGGGCCCGGCTAACCCATCAAATAGGATACATGTTCTCTGCAAATATGATACATGTTCCCTGCAAATATGATATAGAAAACCAGCAATATGACATGTTCCCATCAAATAGGATACATGTTCCCAGCAAATATGACTTGTTCAGGAGAACATTATGGGCTCAGAATGTAGCAAAATTTTCTTCGAAAATATCATCATACGAAGAACATACCAAAAATGTAAATTCTTGCGTAACATAAAATTGACACATGTACCATATTTGCTGGGAACATGTATCATATTTGTTGGGAACATGTACCATTATTTGTTTCACATTGAAACACAAGTCATCATAGCCCATAATGCATTCTCATCATCGCCCATATATTCACAAAGAAAATAAGACCATAGTATGTTGCAGTAACCAGAAACTGTCCCAAAATTGAAGTCACATAAAAATTGGAAGGAAGAAGAAGATACTGAAACTCAGTTTCAGGAAAAATTGAAGTCACCAAGTTATGCATTGTCATCATTGCCCAAAATATCATTATTTGTTTCACAAAGAAACACTAGTCAGCATAGGCCAGTATAAGATTTCAAGAAAGCAAAACTCATCACAGCCCATATAAGATTTCAAGATAGCAAAACTCATCATTAACCCAAAACTGAAATCAGTAACAAAAAATTGAAACACAAGACTGAAAAAAGTGATTGGCTCAAAGGATTCACCATCCCACTTATCATCGCCAATTTAAAAACTTGGCTACCTCCATCCATCACCAAATTTGTGGGGGAGGCCATCAAGTTTTGGATCTCATCGTGGGGCACCTTCTTCATTTGTGTTGTCGGGACCGAAATAGCATTTTAGACTCAAAGGTTGCACCTTCCTCATCATTGTCTAAAACTAGGCTACAAGTTGGCTACCTCCGTCCATCACCACAATGGTAGGGGAGGCCACCAACTTTAGCTTCTAATTAGGTTGCACCTTCATAGCTCATTCAAAGACAACTCCTGCACCCAAACAGTACATACCCCTTGTCATACATTGTCATTACATTGTAGGTGTAGACAAAAAAAACTTGTACTACAACAAAAAGACCTATTAATGACGCTTGATAAGTGAATTTCATGACGGCTGATAAAAAAGCGTTATGAAAGTTTGAAATGCCTTTTTTCTATGACGGTTTGGGCTAATTTTGGACTTTTTATAACGTTTATAAAACAAAACGTTATTAATATTTTAGAGCGGTGGCAAACTTGTAATATTTTTAAGTTCAGATTTTGGGCAAAATGCTGATGTCACGACCCGCACCCACCGTGAGGATACGAGTACGTAACAACGCCCAGCCTACGCCGCAGTGTCGGCGGTAGAACGCTGTTCTAGGTCATGAACTATAACTACCATAATATGAATACTCTCCATAAGGAGGCCAACACAGAGGTACAACTCAATCACAATCTAAGGTAGAATGATAAAGATAGATAAACATGAAATCCAAAAGAGATACAGGAGATAGAAGTCTAAGTGTCTAAGATACATAATCCCAGAAATATATCTCAAAACTCAAATACAGTAATCCACAAGTAAATACAACTCCAGATAAAATAAAATAACTATCTAAACAACCTCTATTGTGTCTCCTCTAGGCTAGCAGGCAAACTCCAAGCTATCTGTAAAATTTATCAACAGGTCCAGTCAGGACAGAAACGAGCACATCTCATCTAGAAAACCCAAGTAAATGACAGAGAACTATAAAGCAGTTATAGGCAGTTGTATTGATAAAAATGGCAGTTTATATTCAGGTGATGGTAAGAAAGACAGATAAGGTGCAAGGAAAGTAAATAACTAAACAAGAGAAGAATCATAGCAATGAAGTCTGTAAAAATAGAACTAGCTGAACCAGGGTAATATGATATAAAGTCCAGACAACAATGTAGACCAGTGTAACTCCAATGTAAGTCCAGTACAAGATGAATCTAATACAAGATGAATCCAGTAAGGGACGATTCCAGTTATAGTGATCAATGATTCCAGGGTAAGTCCAGCCTATACTCTAGCAGTGTGTTTTAAAATACCGAGATCGACATGTAAACGGCTGTGGGTAATCCGGCACACCTCTCACTGATCAGGCAAGAGATGGCTATCATTCCAGTAGATTCCAGTAGGGGTGATTCCAGTAATGGGGTATGTCTACATGTCTTACTCTAGTATTTCCCCTCCCAGCAAGTGAATCCAGAATTCCGACACAATGATTCAAGATGAGTCCAGCCAAAATATAATGATACTAGTAAATAATTCCAGTAAATGATTCTAGTAAATGATTCCAGCGGGTGATTCCAGTAATAGAAGCCGGAAATGATGATACCAGTAATAGAGGCCAGAAAATAAATGTGTGTCGTATACATGAATCCAGTAATATCCACACGTGTTGTAACAGAGAATCGCATACAACTAACTAGAACTAAAATACAGTAATTGACAAATAAATGAAAGAACTATCAGAGAATGTACTCGCCTGATATCTGAATGTCCAAGATAAAGATACTGTCCGAGGAGAGGTGTCTGGCTCCTAATTAGAACAGCACAAGTCACAACATGTCCAGAAGGGTAATATAAAGCACTACAATGCATTCTACATGAATCTAGGTCAAACTAGGACAAAGTCAACCCTTGGTCAACTCTGGTCAACTGCACTAGTCAAACTAGGTCATGACCTAACCCAGCAAGTCTTACTAGGCCTAACCAAGACTATCCTAGCAAGCACACATCAATACAAGGCTATACAAGCCAAAATACATCCAACTCTATATAGCATGCAATTATTCAATACTCAAATAGGCAAGAATTCACATTGGATATACACTAGGTAATCTATTACTTTAAGCTATATATGTCTACACATATATACACATGCATATATTGGTATTCAACATTAGGTCTATAATCATGGCATTTCAAATGGTTATATAAACTTATATATTACAACACAATATGCTAACATATATATAATATACATACATAGCTAAGTTAACTATATTCATAAATACTTATTTAAGAGGCTATGTGTGTGTATGTGAACATGGCAAAGGGGCAAGTGAGGGTTAAATGGGCATACATAGTGTATACACATCAAAGATGGTCAAAGTGTAAGTTAACAATGTGTCAAGTGTGATAGTGTCAACATAGTGTAAGGGGGTACATGAGGTAATATAGGATTTGTGTTAACATAGAATATTACATCTCATTAACTTGTATATTACATACATTACATCTATTATTACATTACATTCATGCTTGCATTCATTCATCATTCATTTATTCTCTTGCACCACTATATGCACCATACATTACATACTATGGAACCTACATATTCATTACAAGCCATACTTATACATGCTTACATTAGATAGGATACTTACACCTCATACATCATTTATTTAACCATTTACTTATGCTTGCATTCTCTATTTAGTTACATAATGTATATACATTACATGGGTTAAAATTAAATAGAACATTATATTACACACAAGGGTGCACAAAATACATATGCCGAATAGTAACTCCTACTAATAATAAATACTGTACCATCTCAGCATGAATTAAACTCTATGATTAAAGTATGTTATAGATCTATGTGTTAGCTTTCCGAAACTTTAAACGGATCGCATTTTCGTTTCCGAAAACTACCGGAATCGCGAAAACACCGAGAACGCGTTTGTCTTTCGTACAGCTGACACTCAAATAATTCTCCAGATAGTTACAGAAAGAATTAGGCCTATTAATACATGTTTTTGGAAAGCTAACTTCAATACGCTTCTTTTAAAAAAATGGGAGATTAAACCGAGCTTTAAGCTAGAAGTTATGACATTTCGAAGTTAGGGATGAAATTAAAAACGTGGATAAAAATCATGACGGATTTAGATAGTTTGAGCCAAAAGAATACACAGTATATATCATAATTATCCACAACAATAATAGCAATAATAATATGAGGAACCACACTCAAAAACTTGATTATATAATCATCATGAACCATTTATTACATATATAAATATAGATACACTCTCATTACAATATATATATATATATATATATATATATATATATATATAAATCTATATATGTAACATGAACACATCCACAACACAAAGGACACTCCTATGACCTCCAAATGGACACAAAATGGACACAAATGGAGATACAACCATAGGGGTCATTCCTATGGGTTCAAAATAGACCTATATGTATGAGGAAATGAAAAGGAGAAGGGATTTATACCTCCCGGTATATCGAATCGAAGAAAAATCTTTCCAGAGCGACACCGACACGTAGAGATTCCAAAAGGACACGAACGAGCTCCGAATCCTCCCAAACTTGGGTAGCTTCCTCCTTGGCTAGAATGGAGAAGAAAGAAGAAGATTTGGTGGTGAAATGGAAGAATTTGGTGGAGAAATTGCTAGGGATTGCTCTCTAGGAATTTGGGGAAGAACAAGAGAGAGAAAAATAGATGGATAATGACAAATGGGAGGCTCAACCCTATCCTTATTGTGGCTGGCCATAAAGGTGGTTTTGTCCTATTAGGAAAAGTCCAAAAGCCCCTACTAACCTATTCTATGAGTATTAGGAAAGGGCTAATTGGTTGGGGATAAATTAGTCATTCTAAAGTCTCTAATCACACTAACCTTATCCATAATAATTAGTCTAATCTCTAACTAAAATATTTCTATCATGTGGACTAAAATTAATATCATGTGGGCCATGCCTAACTAGTGTGTGGGTTCCACTAGAGTCAAACTACCCCGGGTCCCCGTTTCAAGTCGGATTGAGTTGAAATTCGAACCCGACTCAAATAACCCCAAAACAATATCATAAATAATAAAATAATATCAAAATAATTCAAAGAGGTCAAATGCAAAAATATCCTTAGACCAAAAATGAAATTAAAATATTATAATCACATGGTTAGGCTCTAAGTCAAACAGTCTCTAAGGTTTCACTAGCAAAACGTCAAAACCACAAGTCATTGATTTAAATAATTTTAAAATGATTTAAAATTACCAAAAATCATATCATGAATTAAATATCATTATTAAAATAATTATAAACACGAAATTTCAAAATTACCCTCAATCAGAAAATTAAAATAAAATGAAAAAAATTAACCCAAAATTTAGGGTGCTCACATCCTACCCACCTTATAAAAATTTCGTCCTCGAAATTAAAATGTTCGTAATCCTTCTAGGTCAAACCCCCACAATCAAATCCCAGAACTTAAATAAATCATACCATCAAAAGGACGACATACAGGGTCATGGCATACGGTGGTAGTGAAAGTCTCATCTAGGTATACTAGTCATGCTAAACCAAAACGGTCATAGGGTATCAAAACACACAAGCAATCTAGAGTGCTAAACAAAAGTTACAAAAACAAACCATCAAAACTGTAAGGCAGTCAACCATCCTATATGAAAACTGATACTTATCATAAAAATAAAGAAATTAACTACCCATTATCTTTAAAGGGTTCAAAAAAAAAAAAAAAAAATCAAAATCAAAGTTAAGGAATGAAAGCCAATTCCATGAAAAATTTCCAATCACAATACGTATTATGAATATTTAGTCTCCATACGATCTAAGTTGATCAAATTGGGGGAAATCAAGATTTAGGCAATATGGAGGACAGGTTCAACAAAGTCTGAGATCGAGCATACAAGGATAGAGATTCAGGTCACAATCAAATTTATTAATTCAATTAAGTACAACACAAGATATAAATATGATAAGAAAAGATAATCGAAGTCGATTTGGTCGGATTAAGGAAACTAGGATTCAATGATATTGAAAAACCCCTTTTAGAGAAAACAGGAAAAGATTTCATACGAAGTCAGCAAATCATCCCTCTCTAATACTATCAGTTTATCATTTGCCAAACCATATTTTTTTTCTCACAAGTCCCAATATGAAAATCAACCTCTATATAACTATCATCGAAATTTTATAACCTTCAGTCATCTAAACCTTTACCACAATCACCATAGACAAAATCTTTAACTTCCAAAACATTTTCCACGAAACATACCCCTCTTTTTAGGAGTCAACACTTATTCATTTAATCAAAATTTCAAATTCCTTCACCTCGTTTTAAATTAGATCCGAAACCTCTAAATCCAGTTTATGGAATCCTTGGACTTGTTTAAATCGAGTCTCGTATTCACTAAACTCCAATACCACTATGTCACACAAAATTTATTCTTTTTTATAAATCAACCTTCATATTTTTTTCAACGTTCACCTTCAAATATTTTTTTTTGAATTCTACAATTTTCTTCCAATCATCTAAAATAATTCTATAACGTAAAATCCTTGTGTTCTCTCTGTCTCTAGTCACCATCTTACAATATCTAGTTCAATTTCGCATAATCATTTTATTCGATTAAATTCTCCTTTCCATCTCTAAATTTCTACATAGCCTTGTAATAGTTCTCAAGAATCAATAACAAAGATTTTTAAGTTCTCAAAACTAGGTTGACCTTAAACATCCTCATTAGTTTTGAAATACATCCATGAATTATTCATAACCCACTTTCTGTGATTGTTTCTAAATTGATAACATTTACCCCTCGATTTCATTTTAAACCTTTACCACATCTCCATTTCAAAATTTTCATATTTAACATCCAACACTCTGATTCCTACAAAATCATCATATGATAACCAATTACATTATTTTCGAACTAGATGATTTATATCACTTCCTTAACATTTCTCAGATAAAAAACGATATAAAGATTCAAGAGTTTTCAAGGTATAGCTGACAGAATTAGATACGAGACAGGGAATTGATATAATCAGGACAGGTATATAAGACAAGGAATGATGGTAGTAAAAATATTGGCAGGAAAAGAATGATAATAGAATTTGTTCTGCTTATCTATTTAAAAGAGGGACCCATTTTTTTTGAAACAAGAATTATAATACCAAATCCAAAATAAGGCCTAGCAAAATCATTGGTTTATTGTATTAAGAAGAAATAAATTTTTGTAAAAAGTTACACAAGGTTTATAAAAATAGCTAAAGCTACATTCTAAGTAAACAATGAGAAACAAAACATAACAAAACAACAATAATTCCTTCTCTTTTTTTTGAATGACTGAAACAAAAGTAGCAAAAACATGTTCAAAAACATTTAAGGTACAATCTGATAATCATATGCGTACTCTAAATCCTCGTCATACTAGTGAGCAAGGCTAAGATAATCACAGAGTCCTTGACTTATGTACATACCTCTAGAATCATGGTATTTAACATTTTTGCGATGCCGCTGGCTTGGCTGCGAAAATCTTAAATTTTCACACCCGAGAAATATATCCAAAATCAGACTATATGTCCTCACCATGCTGGCTAATGTGACTATATAAGACAAGATTTTCATAACTTAGATGACCTAGCCCATATAATTTTATCTTGCCAAAAATTAAATTAAATCAACAATGAATACAAAAAAAATCAAATTTATCAACGAACATCAAAATTCAGAAATGAACAAAATCCTTCAAATCATATAACTACAAACTCTGATGCTATAGCTAACATCAAGATTCAAATTTCAACAATCTTCATCAAAATCAATAAATACAAACTCAAATTCAATAATAATCCATCAAAATCAAATTCAATAGCAGAAAGTAAAGATAAATTAAATCAAGAAAAAAAGAAAAAAGTTTTCAAATCGGAGTTAAACAAGATTCTCAAGGGTCGTCCCAGGAATCTCTCAAGGGTTCCTAACTGTGATTGAGTATCTTCAAAATATATCCTATTCCTAGTGCAGGCTGTAGTGGTACTCTAGTTCGAATACTACTACATAAACTCGACCTGCATGGGCCACCACTAAAAATGTGTCACGACCCGCACCCACCGTGAGGATACGAGTACGTAACAACGCCCAGCCTACGCCGCAGTGTCGGCGGTAGAACGCTGTTCTAGGTCATGAACTATAACTAGCATAATATGAATACTCTCCATAAGGAGGCCAACACAGAGGTACAACTCAATCACAATCTAAGGTAGAATGATAAAGATAGATAAACATGAAATCCAAAAGAGATACAGGAGATAGAAGTCTAAGTGTCTAAGATACATAATCCCAGAAATACATCTCAAAACTCAAATACAGTAATCCACAAGTAAATACAACTCCAGATAAAATGAAATAACTATCTAAACAACCTTTATTGTGTCTCCTCTAGGCTAGCAGGCAAACTCCAAGCTATCTGTAAAATTTATCAACAGGTCCAGTCAGGACAAGAACGAGCACATCTCATCTAGAAAACCCAAGTAAATGACAGAGAACTATAAAGCAGTTATAGGCAGTTGTATTGATGAAAATGGCAGTTTATATTCAGGTGATGGTAAGAAAGACAGATAAGGTGCAAGGAAAGTAAATAACTAAACAAGAGAAGAATCATAGCAATGAAGTCTGTAAAAATAGAACTAGCTGAACCAGGGTAATATGATATAAAGTCCAGACAACAATGTAGACCAGTGTAACTCCAATGTAAGTCCAGTACAAGATGAATCTAATATAAGATGAATCCAGTAAGGGACGATTCCAGTTATAGTGATCAATGATTCCAGGGTAAGTCCAGCCTATACTCTAGCAGTGTGTTTTAAAATACCGAGATTGACATGTAAACGGCTGTGGGTAATCCGGCACACCTCTCACTGATCAGGCGAGAGATGGCTATCATTCCAGTAGATTCCAGTAGGGGTGATTCCAGTAATGGGGTATGTCTACATGTCTTACTCTAGTATTTTCCCTCCCAGCAAGTGAATCCAGAATTCTGACACAATGATTCAAGATGAGTCCAGCCAAAATATAATGATACCAGTAAATAATTCCAGTAAATGATTCCAGTAAATGATTCCAACAGGTGATTCCAGTAATAGAAGCCGGAAATGATGATACCAGTAATAGAGGCCAGAAAATAAATGTGTGTCGTATACATGAATCCAGCAATATCCATACGTGTTGTAACAGAGAATCGCATACAACTAACTAGAACTAAAATACAGTAATTGACAAATAAATGAGAGAACTATCAGAGAATGTACTCGCCTGATATCTGAATATCCAAGATAAAGATACTGTCCGAGGAGAGGTGTCTGGCTCCTAATTAGAACAGCACAAGTCACAACATGTCCAGAAGGGTAATATAAAGCACTACAATGCATTCTACATGAATCTAGGTCAAACTAGGACAAAGTCAACCCTTGGTCAACTCTGGTCAACTGCACTAGTCAAACTAGGTCATGACCTAACCCAGCAAGTCTTACTAGGCCTAACCAAGACTATCCTAGCAAGCACACATCAATACAAGGCTATACAAGCCAAAATACACCCAACTCTATATAGCATGCAATTATTCAATACTCAAATAGGCAAGAATTCACATTGGATATACACTAGGTAATCTATTACTTTAAGCTATATATGTCTACACATATATACACATGCATATATTGGTATTCAACATTAGGTCTATAATCATGGCATTTCAAATGGTTATATAAACTTATATATCACAACACAATATGCTAACATATATATAATATACATACATAGCTAAGTTAACTATATTCATAAATACTTATTTAAGAGGCTATGTGTGTGTATGTGAACATGGCAAAGGGGCAAGTGAGGGTTAAATGGGCATACATAGTGTATACACATCAAAGAGGGTCAAAGTGTAAGTTAACAATGTGTCAAGTGTGATAGTGTCAACATAGTGTAAGGGGGTACATGAGGTAATATAGAATTTGTGTTAACATAGAATATTACATCTCATTAACTTGTATATTGCATACATTACATTCATGCTTGCATTCATTCATCATTCATTTATTCTCTTGCACCACTATATGCACCATACATTACATACTATGGAACCTACATATTCATTACAAGCCATACTTATACATGCTTACATTAGATAGGATACTTACACCTCATACATCATTTATTTAACCATTTACTTATGCTTGCATTCTCTATTTAGTTACATAATGTATATACATTAACATGGGTTAAAATCAAATAGAACATTATATTACACACAAGGGTGCACAAAATACATATGCCGAATAGTAACTCCTACTAATAATAAATACTGTACCATCTCAACATGAATTAAACTCTATGATTAAAGTATGTTATAGATCTATGTGTTAGCTTTCCGAAACTTTAAACGGATCGCGTTTTCGTTTTCGGAAACTCCCGGAATCGCGAAAACACCGAGAACGCGTTTGTCTTTCGTACAACTGACACTCAAATAATTCTCCAGAAAGTTACAGAAAGAATTAGGCCTATTAATACATGTTTTTGGAAAGCTAACTTCAATACGCTTCTTTTAAAAAAAATGGGAGATTAAACCGAGCTTTAAGCTAGAAGTTATAACATTTCGAAGTTAGGGCTGAAATTAAAAACGTGGATAAAAATCATGACTGATTTAGATAGTTTGAGCCAAAAGAATACACAGTATATATCATAATTATCCACAACAATAATAGCAATAATAATATGAGGAACCACACTCAAAAACTTGATTACATAATCATCATGAACCATTTATTACATATATAAATATAGATACACTCTCATTACAATATATATATATATATATATATATATATATATATATATATATATATATATATGTAACATGAACACATCCACAACACAAAGGACACTCCTATGACCTCCAAATGGACACAAAATGGATACAAATGGAGATACAACCATGGGGGTCATTCCTATGGGTTCAAAATAGACCTATATGCATGAGGAAATGAAAAGGAGAAGGAATTTATACCTCCCGGTATATCGAATCGAAGAAAAATCTTCCCAGAGCGACACCGACACGTAGAGATTCCAAAAGGACACGAACGAGCTCCGAATCCTCCCAAACTTGGGTAGCTTCCTCCTTGGCTAGAATGGAGAAGGAAAGAAGAAGATTTGGTGGTGAAATGGAAAGATTTGGTGGAGAAATTGCTAGGGATTGCTCTCTAGAAATTTGGGGAAACAAGAGAGAGAAAAATAGATGGATAATGACAAATGGGAGGCTCAACCCTATCCTTATTGTGGCTGGCCATAAAGGTGGTTTTGTCCTATTAGGAAAAGTCCAAAAGCCCCTACTAACCTATTCTATGAGTATTAGGAAAGGGCTAATTGGTTGGGGATAAATTAGTCATTCTAAAGTCTCTAATCACACTAACCTTATCCATAATAATTAGTCTAATCTCTAACTAAAATATTTCTATCATGTGGACTAAAATTAATATCATGTGGGTCATGCCTAACTAGTGTGTGGATTCCACTAGAGTCAAACTACCCCCGGGTCCCCGTTTCAAGTCGGATTGAGTTGAAATTCGAACCCGACTCAAATAACCCCAAAATAATATCATAAATAATAAAATAATATCAAAATAATTCAAAGAGGTCAAATGCAAAAATATCCTTAGACCAAAAATAAAATTAAAATATTATAATCACATGGTTAGGCTCTAGGTCAAACAGTCTCTAAGGTTTCACTAGCAAAACGTCAAAACCACAAGTCATTGATTTAAATAATTTTAAAATAATTTAAAATTACCAAAAATCATATCATGAATTAAATATCATTATTAAAATAATTATAAACACGAAATTTCAAAATTACCCTCAATCAGAAAATTAAAATAAAATGAAAAAAATCAACCCAAAATTTAGGGTGCTCACAGCTGAGAACAGCCCGCGCTTCAACAAAAATTTTCCTCTCCCCTATTCTGGTCTTCTCCTTCTCCTCCTCTTCTTCTCCTTCCTTTCCCCCAACTCCAAAACCCTAACCCGAACCACAAATATCTCAGCTCAGACCGCTTCGTACGTAAACCCCTAGTCCACTCCCTCTCTCTACCGGCTCCATCGGCGGCTCCAATGGCGCAGAAGAAAGACGGCGGCGGCCGTGCTAACTCCGAAGACCCCGACGAACTCGCCCGAACCACTCTCCAGGCCGTTCTCCTCGCGGACAGCTTCGCAATGAAGTTCCGTCCCATCACTCTCGAGCGCCCAAAAGTACGTCTCACCAAACCCTAACCCTAGAAAACCCCTAAAAACTCTGAACCCTAATTTTGAAGTTTTGTCTGGGACATCCCAATTTAATCTTATGCCAAACGAGATGTAAAGAGTGATGCTTTACATACTTTGTTAACTATCATTGGGATATTACCTTTATCTGATTTTTCTCCCACTGTTTATCTCAAAAAAATATTGATGTATATATGCTTCCCTTTTTGTCTTTTCCCTTTCCCTATTTTATGGCTGATGTGTATACTTGAGAAATGTATGGACGAGAACATGACACTAAGTTCACAGTATTTGTCAAATGAGATGTAGTTGTTAATGTATATATGCTTTATGTTTTGTGTGAATTTGTGTTCCCTAATTTGTGGCTGATGTATATATACTTGAGAATATGCGTCGATGAGGTCAAGATATTATGTTCGTAATTATCAATTTCTTCAACAAAGTTTACTTTCTCATTAGCTAAAATGTTTGGACTCTGTACTGCTTCTCAAATTCACTCTCTGTGATTGTAGTACATATACTGCTATCAAATTATAATGATAAAAAACATATTTGCTATATAGACGTATTTACTTGGAGTGCTTATTACAATGGTTGGTTATCTTTTTCCAGCTTCTGGTACCACTTGTCAGTGTGTTCCGCTATGAGGGATGTAATGACCTGCTCCGCCCTAACGGAACGCCGATTCAAACGGCAAGTGCAACGACTCAAACGAGTCGTCGACCTGAAGAGTTGGCATCGACCTGATAAAGAATCGATGCAGGCTTACATTGGCCCGACAAGATGAATCCAGACTTAGACTTTCAAAGGCGCACTCGGAGTGTCGCTCAGCCGATGCGAACATCGCTAAGGTGGGTGGCTCCGATGAACCCGTCTTTGCTTAGCCTAGACACATAACAATACGGACACTATTGCTAGAATCGCTAGGCGATAACATCCGCGCATGTTAATAAATGACTCAACGCACCTAGCTAAGGGAATAATCCCATCTTGTATGCTTGTATAGAATATAGAAAAGAACATGGAAAAATGTGAGAACTCTCGCACCGTGCTCCCCGCTCGTGCTAAGGCACAAGCTTGCGTTCAAACAATGAAACAATGAATGGTTTACAACAATGAAATGGGAAGACTATTAACATAGTCATTCCGTGTAGAGTTTAGCAACATTGAAAGACTATGGGATCGATAGGTCGCCAAGGCGGCTCCCGCACTGGGAGTTGCGTAATGGTTGAATAAATCAACGAATGAATGAATGAATACGTGAATGAATCAATGAACGAACGAACAAGTGAAAGAAAGAAAGAAAAGAAAGAATACATGAAAGATAAGAAAGAAAAGAATGGTTAGCGACAGGTGTGACGGGCACATACAACGGGGCTCGCTACTCGCACTGTACGGACGCCAACCTGGTCGATAACGCATTATGGCTAAGGGTTAGCCTACGGCTCGGTGACAGCCGTTAAGATAAAATGACAAAGAAAACGAAATGGTCGTGGACAATCCATTAGTATACGGAAGGTGGAAGATATAAGAAATTTCCAGCGGCACAAAAAAAGTGTAAAGGGCGTGCCGGTCCGGACGGAAATCAAAAGATGGCTTACGGGATGCCTGAGTGCGGGCTTGGCCACCAGGGGACGTAAGGCCGGGTATTTCAAAAGACTATCAGGGTGTACCAAGCCGCAGGCCATGATAGGTGAGGAAATTACCAAAGGGGAAGATATGTCCAAATTGGCTTGTGATGCCAGCGACCGATGCATATAAATTTAGTGGGCTTTGCTGGTGGCAATCCACGTGTAAGTCCTTGCATTGAAATCAAAGTAGTCTAAGTTAATCTGAACAAAGCATCTTCTAAATAGGCTTGAATATAATACACAAAATGATCAAGAGTACTTCGAGCAAACGAGTTAGAAAATATGCCTACGACGTGCTAGAACCCGAGACATGGACACGCCCGTAACATTAAATGATTACATGAATCACATTAAGTTACTTCATGTTAATTGTTGACTAACTTAGTTTACCTTGGACAGGGAAGGCCGGACGGTAAGTATGGGTAAGTCGTGCTTGTATTTTCGTACGACACCTGAATTCGGCAACACGAGATAGGTTACGAAATATGCCATGAAACTGATCCTAAGGCAAGATTAGAAAGACAATGAACGATAGACGGTGCACAAAAGTAAATGGAACGTGTTTGGTAATGATAGCATTATGGGCGAGCTAGCCTCCCCACCAGTGCATAACAATGTACTGATAACCCCACAGTCTGCTTGCAGGATGCAGGAGACATCATCGGGTGCGGAGCTTCCCTCGAACGTGCTAAGGCGCGGAGCTATCTCTGGAGCCTTGGAGCGTTGCAAGGAGCTGAAGCACCATATACAGGACATAATATGTATCGGAACATCACCATGAATCATTCCATGTTGTAAGCTACTTGGCACGCCTTTTATGTTTCAGAGAGAGAGAGAGCTTGAGCGACTTGTAAACTCGGTCTAGCGCCGCTTGTAAACTTCTTGGAAATCAATAAAGAGTTTGAATTCGCTTCAACTTGCATTTATTTACTTTCCACTGCAAATGGGGACACTCTGTACGACTCTGTGGCCTAGCTCAATATCGACCGTTTCTGGACTTAGCCTTGCACGGGAGCAACCTAGGCCCGTGCGGCATCACGCCTTAGCGAGGACGATCGCTCTTGCATGAGCGGGGTATGACAGATTGGTATCAGAGCACGGCTCTACGTCCTTGGACTTCATTTCGATTTTCTCAGTTTTGAAAGCTCGGTTTTGAAACAAAGAAGTGTACGCTTTCTCTCGTTGTGCCTTGAGATGTTCCATACAATAAGTCTAATATGTTCAAAAGCTTGTACAAGTACTCGGTCGAACGGCATCGCTAGACGAAGGCCTTTGTGCCGAACCACGACGTACTTGAGTTGGAAGGAACCGATGCTAAGAGTTAGCAAAATGCAAGACGTGCTTGAATAACCTAAAGCTGACAATAGCGAACGAGTACACGAGACCGAAGTATAGTTCGAACGGGATGGTTATGGACGCAGCCTTTTGGCTAAGTTGTGCCGAGTATCGCGCACCTAGACTTTATGGTGCAAACGAGTTGCGAACGAGATTGACTATCGCTTGGACGAGAATAAGGGAGACTTAGAACGTATGTTGATAGAGACGCTACTTGACCGGCGCTAAACCGAACACAGGAAAATGGTTCTTAGATTTTGAAGAATGAGCGAACGCACAATTGGACATGTCGATAGGGAGTCGAATAACCTTTTGAGGATTTATAGAATGACTTGACTCCGAGTGGTGTATGTGATAGCTTCGAAGAAGAAAAAGAGCGAGTGTCGATGACTAGTCGAATGGCTCGAACCCTGAGTGGTGTATGGACGTTATAGAAATTGTTCGAGCAATACTAAAGGATTTTCGAATAGAACGAGTACGTCGGCAAGCGATGATATCGCGCAAGCCTTGGAATGAGTAACACTTAGTTGGTTTCGACTTCGAGAGTCTCAAACGAGATATCGTTCGGACGAATTAAAAATGCGTAGTGCGAATCATAAAACGAATGGAGGTCTTGATCGAGGAAACAAAGGAGATCGTGCATGCGATTTTGAATTTAGTCGAAGAGATTGAAACTTGAGTTGAGGTGAAATACCCATGGACGAGATCGAAGATAGCACGATCGGAAGATAGCGTGCATGAAAAATGTTGGTTTGAAGATACGAGGATGACTAAGGATTTGGAATAGATGTTGCTCAATGAAAAGTTAGCACGAGACAACGTGAATTGAGGAATTAAGTTGCACGACTCGGAATTCGTTGCAAAAGGAATATCGTCAGGTTATGTGCATCATCGATGGTATTGAGGCGTATCAAAGATCGATGTACGATAACTCGGGGGTACTCTAATTCGATGAATGATGACCGTATTAGAAGTTATTGTTTCGAAGGATGCTATGTTGGGGATTGGATAGAAATGAATGTTGGATGGAGAGGAAAGTGACTTGATCGTTCGGTGATAACCACAACGACAACGATCTTGTCTTGCGCAAGCACAACTCCAGCCTCGCGCATACGTCACATCGGATTTGGGATGATCGTTCCGTATGAGCGTTGGCATGGTGATTCATGTCCAGCGGGAATGGTCGAACTCAAAATATCATGGCATAGCAATTTTGATTGCTTCGACTTATGGTTTAAAGCGAAGGCGAATCGGAGGATTGATCGGACTTATGAGGGACAACGAATGAGTAGACCCAATATGCGTATCGAAAATGAGTAAGTCTAGATTTAACGCAAGAGTTACGTCTCGATGAGAACGATTATCCCGCGGGAATGTCGACATGGTGATTCATGTCCGTCGTGGATAATCAGACTTGCGTGAGATCGGGGCGTGACATATTGCAAAGCTAGACGACCTTGTGATCGACTGCGTAAATTGGATAGGTGAATTGTATCAAAACATATTTGAAGAGATAGACTACGATAATTGCTAGTGCGGACGCACGATAATAACATGTCGAGGATTCGATTGAGGACAACCTATCGGAGGATGACTTTCCTAAACGAGCTCGGACGTGGAACGGAGAATGTGTTGATACGAATAGGGTGAACGCTGCTTGATGTTTAGAAGTTTGAGTGAAGCGAACTGGGGTTGAAACTCCCGTACAAACGAACAAATGGTCAAAGGATTTGGGGTGAGCGTTGTGCAACGGCCTTGCACGATGAGCCACGGACTTGAATTGTAACTATGACCCTGTGAGATGACCTAGCGGATAGGCGGACGACCCTATGCCGAGTGTATAAACTTGTGTGATTTACCTTACAATATCGTCTGGACGGACGATAGACTTGGGGCAACAAGACTTAGAGTAGGACGTGGAACTGGGAGTATGCATGAACGACGATGAGATTGGCCCCAAAAAAAGCAAATAATAGGAGTGGATAAAGCACAAGTAAAGTTGGGATAACAAATTGAATCATTGATAGGAAGACGGACTCGATGATAGTACAATACTTGGTCTTGAATCGGACGAAAATTACTTAGACTTGGTCGACCCCGCTAAGAAGAAATCGTATTGATTTCATTGACAAGAGCGCTTGAGAAGCGAATCGAATAATCTCGAGGAACGAGATAAACAATATGTGATACACACATGAGTTCATTTTTAAATTGAAGTTAGCAAAACGATCGGCAAATCAAAACTATCACGAGTAGCTTGTCCGACTTCGCTTGTCGCTAAGCTTGGTTGAAATGTACGTATTCGGGGGACGCCTTGAATGCGTGCACGATCCAAACTCAGCGATATGATGAACTCGAATGCAGCTGCAAGTGGGTGTTGCGATGCGCATAAAACGAAAGTGGGTTTGCCTCAACCTACGACCCTCGTATTTAATGAATTTCAACGTACCTCGTGCGACCGTTTCTGTCACGCTCCGATTCCGTAGAATCGATAGTCGTCCCCCGGGCGTGATGCCGTACGAACCTAAGTTGCGATCGCACAAGGCTTAGTCATAAGGTTATCCGAAACACAACATCAAGTTAGAGTACGCAGAGAAATTGAATGACGTATTTGAAATAGAAATAGACTTTTTCATTGATGATAATAAAACTTTACATAGACTTCCTTACAATCATTGCCGCACGGGCTACAACATGACTCGACTTACAAAATGAACGCCGATGAGATAGTCGTTCCATATATTACATCCCCTTTTTACAAGCAAAATATAACATCTTTCCACCTGCTATCGAGGCGAGTCGAGCCGCCATCTTCTTTTGGACTGAGTACGGGTCTTCTTCAAAAGGAATCCAGAACAAGCTTTTACACGGACGAGGCTTCAAAAGTGTCTATGCCGCCTTGAGAATTTAGATGGCACGCCTTTCGTGGTTCGGGGTACCTGCGTGGAGAGCGAGGATCAGTACATTACACTTTGTACTGGTGCGTGGCAAGTTAATTTCTAAGCTCTCATTTGGTTGAATGAGTTTATATGACTTAGTTCATGAATATTTTTAACCATCCTAATGAATTTCAAGCATGCAATGACAAGCATAATGTAATTTACATCGGAACTTACTCCCGGCGGACCGCGTCGCGCCTTTTAAAACTTACCATGTTCTTTCCTGTCAATTGTTAACATTTTTCATATCAGGTACAAAATGTACGTGTGATTGGTCACTGGCATCACAAGCCATCCTGGACGTATAGCTTTGTTAATCGAGATCCTTTCAACGCAAGTAGCTAGCTCCGTTGCAAGTCCTCGCTTAACCTGTGCTGAAACCTTATGCACGACTATATCCTGTTTCCTCCTAGGCCGAAACGGTCCCGTGGCCTTGGGTTGCCGCTCGAGGAAACTATCGCCTTGTCGACAAGTTGTCCATAACCGTGTGAAGACATATTTTTCTTTTTAGTTATTAAGACATAGCCTACATTCTCTTTGAAAACTCAATCCTTTTTCCCGTGTTCGTGCTCATGCATTTATCCTTTCATTCGCAACAACACTATCGATTTTGCCTAAGAAGAGGGTCGAGAAGAGAAGGGTCAGCCACTCACCTTGAGTTTACTTCGGCAAGAGAACTTGTTGGTCGTGCTTAGACGTCGCCTACGCGATTACCTGAAATCGCACAAGCAACCGATTAGAACACTGCATTAATCAAGGAGTTCGATAGGAAATACGAGTTCGAAATGCAAGCCATGAAAGCCATCGAAAACATTCACGAAAGCGCATTCAGAAAACAAAGCCAAAACCAACGCAAGCGGCGTGAAAAGCAGAGCAACGAGAGGTCTCTCCCGACTCAGCCGCAGAGTCAATCCTCGAGACGCAACCCGCTGAATATGGGACTTGGTTCCGAAGAAGACATTCCATAACGAAGAATGGATCTTAATTCAACCATTCCTGTTCGATCGACTCGGCCGATCCCGACCTATCGGTCCTGACCGAATCGATAGCGACAGTGTTCCTTTCTTGCGCACCCCGTGGACAAGTACGGGACACGATGTAGGGACGGGGCACTACACCCTATCGGTCCTGACCGAATCGATAGCGACAGTGTTCCTTTCTTGCGCACCCGGTGGACAAGTACGGGACACGATGTAGGGACGGGGCACTACACCATAACCAACTAAGAAAAAGTTTCGTCCTCGAAACTTAAAATAGAACCTACCTCTACGAGAACAATGAAGGGAACTTCTCCTTCATTTCTGACTCAAGCTCCCACGTCGACTCCCCGACGGAATGGTTTCTCCAGAGGACGCGGACTAGAGGAATAGCACGGTTGCGGAGAAGTTTATCCTTGTGCTCCAAGATTTGCACCGGCTCTTCGACATATGATAAGTCCGCCTTCAGGTCCAGCTTACCCAAATCTACCACATGCCCCGGATCGTGCACGTACTTCTGCAATTGTGAGACGTGGAAGACGTCATGTACCTCTGACAATGCAGACGGCAAGGCGATTTGGTAAGCTACCGGGGCGACTCGCTTCAATATTTCGAACGGGCCAACAAATCTTGGGCTCAACTTTCCTTTCGCACCGAACCGGGATACTCCACGCATAGGCATCACCTTCAGGAATACATGGTCGCCTTCCGAGAACTCGAGGGGGCGTCGGTGCGCGTCGGCATAGCTTTTCTGCCGGCTTTGTGCTATCTTCAATCTTTCTCGTATCAACTTGACCTTCTGCACAGTCTGCTCCACCAGCTCCGGACCAAGTATCTGCCGTTCCCCGACTTCATCCCAGCAAATGGGCGATCTACACTTTCGGCCGTACAAAGCTTCATACGGTGCCATTTGGATGCTGGACTGATTGCTGTTGTTGTATACAAACTCGGCCAGCAGTAGATGGACGTCCCAACTTGACTTCAAGTCAATCGCACAGAGTCGCAACATGTCTTCGAGAATTTGGTTCACCCGCTCTGTTTGACCGTCAGTCTGAGGATGATAAGCTGAGCTGAACTTCAACTTGGTCCCCAGTGCTCAATGTAGACTACTCCAGAAGCGCGCTACGAACCGTCCATCCCGATCCGAGACGATAGAAACTGGGACCCCGTGCAGCCGAACTATTTTATCAAGATATATCTGAGCAAGGCGGTCGACGCTCCAAGTAACTTTGATGGCGATAAAGTGCGCTGACTTGGTTAGTCGATCGACGATGACCCAGATGGCGTCGTTTCCCCACGGCGTCCTCGGCAAGCCAACAACGAAGTCCATAGTGATGTGATCCCATTTCCACTCTGAAATGGCGAGGTTCTGCATCTCCCCGTCCGGTCGCTGGTGCTCGGCTTTGACTTGCTGACAGGCCATACATTTTGACACAAAGAGCGCTATGTCCCTCTTCATGCCGTGCCACCAAAAGACAACGCGGAGGTCCTTATACATCTTGGTGCTGCCAGGATGCAAGGAATATTTTGCGTAGTGTGCCTCCGATATTATCTCCTTTCTAAGTTCTGCATCGTCCGGTATGCGTAGCCGTCCCTTCACGCGCAACACTCCCGACTCGTCCTCTGCAAAGTCAGACGCTTTCCCTGTCGATATCAGCTTCCGTATCTTCTCCAGGTAGGGGTCGTCCTTCTGTGCAGACTTGATCCTCTCCAGTAGGCTCAGTTCCACCCGTAGTTGCGCTAGTTTCACGTCTCTGAAACGAACTCGAAGCTCGATGCCCATTCCTTTCAAGTCACGCAGCAGTCGGTTGTTGATACATAATGAAGCTAAGTACTTCCGGTTCAGCGCATCCGCTACCACATTTCCCTTGCCCGGCGTGCAGGATTTATACGGACCACAAAAGCCTCAAGTATCTCTTCACCCAGAAAGAACTGAATTTGCGGCAGAGGCGATGGCTCGAACTAATCAAAGACTATGACTTGTCAATCGACTACACGCCGGACAAGGGAAATGTGGTAGCGGATACGTTGAGCCGGAAGTACTTGACTTCATTATGTATCAACAACCGACTGCTGCGTGACTTGGAAGGAATGGGCATCGAGCTTCGAGTTCGTTTCAGAGACGTGAAACTAGCGCAACTACGGGTGGAACCGAGCCTACTGGAGAGGATCAAGTCTGCACAGAAGGACGACCCCTACCTGGAGAAGATACGGAAGCTGATATCGACAGGGAAAGCGTCTGACTTTGCAGAGGACGAGTCGGAAGTGTTGCGCGTGAAGGGACGGCTATGCGTACCGGACGATGCAGAACTTAGAAAGGAGATAATGTCGGAGGCGCACTACGCAAAATATTCCTTGCATCCTAGCAGCACCAAGATGTGTAAGGTCCTCCACGTTGTCTTTTGGTAGCACGGCATGAAGAGGGACGTAGCGCTCTTTGTGTCAAAATGTATGGCCTGTCAGCAAGTCAAAGCCGAGCACCAGCGACCGGGCGGAGAGATGCAGAACCTCGCCATTCCAGAGTGGAAATGGGATCACATCACTATGGACTTCGTTGTTGGCTTGCCGAGGACGCCGCGGGGAAACGACGCCATCTGGGTCATCGTCGATCGACTAACCAAGTCAGCGCACTTTATCGCCATCAAAGTTACTTGGAGCGTCGACCGCCTTGCTCAGATATATCTTGATGAAATAGTTCGACTACACGGGGTCCCAGTTTCTATCGTCTCGGATCGGGATGGACGGTTCGTAGCGCGCTTCTGGAGTAGTCTACATTCAGCACTGGGGACCAAGTTGAAGTTCAGCTCAGCTTATCATCCTCAGACTGACGGCCAAACAGAGCGGGTGAACCAAATTCTCGAAGACATGTTGCGACTCTGTGCGATTGACTTGAAGTCAAGTTGGGACGTCCATCTACCGCTGGCCGAGTTTGCATACAACAACAGCTATCAGTCTAGCATCCAAATGGCGCCGTATGAAGCTTTCTACGACCGAAAGTGTAGATCGCCCATTTGCTGGGATGAAGTCGGGGAACGGCAGATACTTGGTCCGGAGCTGGTGGAGCAGACTGTGCAGAAGGTCAAGTTGATACGAGAAAGATTGAAGATAGCACAAAGCCGGCAGAAAAGCTATGCCAACGTGCACCGACGCCCCCCTCGAGTTCTCGGAAGGCGACCATGTATTCCTGAAGGTGATGCCTATGCGTGGAGTATCCCGGTTCGGTGCGAAAGGAAAGTTGAGCCCAAGATTTGTTGGTCCGTTCGAAATATTGAAGCGAGTCGCCCCGGTAGCTTACCAAATCGCCTTGCCGCCTGCATTGTCAGAGGTACATGACGTCTTCCACGTCTCACAATTGCGGAAGTACGTGCACGATCCGGGGCATGTGGTAGATTTGGGTAAGCTGGACCTGAATGCGGACTTATCATATGTCGAAGAGCCGGTGCAAATCTTGGAGTACAAGGATAAACTTTTCCGCAACCGTGCTATTCCTCTAGTTCGCGTCCTCTGGAGAAACGATTCCGTCGAGGAGTCGACGTGGGAGCTTGAGTCAGAAATGAAGGAGAAGTTTCCTTCATTGTTCTCGTAGAGGTAGGTTCTATTTTAAGTTTCGAGGACGAAACTTTTTCTTAGTTGGTTATGGTGTAGTGCCCCGTCCCTACATCGTGTCCCGTACTTGTCCACGGGGTGTGCAAGAAAGGAACACTGTCGCTATCGATTCGGTCAGGACCGATAGGTCGGGATCGGCCGAGTCAATCGAACGGGAACGGTTGAATTAAGATCCATTCCTCGTTATGGAATGTCTTCTTCAGAACCAAGTCCCATATTCAGCGGGTTACGCCTCGAGGATTGACTCTGCGGCTGAGTCGGGAGAGACCTCCCGTTGCTCTGCTTTTCACGCCGCTTGCGTTGGTTTTGTCTTTGTTTTCTGAATGCGCTTTCGTGAATGTTTTCGATGGTTATCATGGCTTGCATTTTGAACTCGCATTTCCTATCGAACTCCTTGATTAATGCAGTGTTCTAATCGGTTGCTTGTGCAATTTCAGGTAATCGCGTAGGCGACGTCTAAGCGCGACCAACAAGTTCCCTCGCCGAAGTAAACTCAAGGTGAGTGGCTGACCCTTCTCTTCTCGACTCTCTTCTTAGGCAAAATCGATAGTGTTGTTGCGAATGAAAGGATAAATGCATGGGCACGAACACGGGAAAAAGGATTGAGTTTTCAAAGAGAATGTAGGCTATGTCTTAATAACTAAAAAGGAAAATATGTCTTCACACGGTTATGGACAACTTGTCGACAAGGCGATAGTTTCCTCGAGCGGCAACCCGAGGCCACGGGACCGTTTCGGCCTAGGAGGAAATAGGGTATAGTCGTGCATAAGGTTTCAGCACAGGTTAAGCGAGGACTTGCAATGGAGCTAGCTACTTGCGTTGAAAGGATCTCGATTAACAAAGCTATACGTCCAGGATGGCTTGTGATGCCAGTGACCAATCACACGTACATTTTGTACTTGATATGAAAAATGTTAACAATTGACAGGGAAGAACATGGTAAGTTTCAAAAGGCGCGACGCGGTCCGCCGGGGGTAAGTTTCGATGTAAATTATATTATGCTTGTCATTGCATGCTTGAAATTCATTAGGATGGTTAGAAACATTCATGAACTAAGTCATATAAACTCATTCAACCAAATGAGAGCTTGGAAATTAACTTGCCACGCACCAGTACAAAGTGTAATGTACTGATCCTCGCTCTCCACGCAGGTACCCCGAACCACGAAGGGCGTGCCATCTAAATTCTCAAGGCGGCGTAGACACTTTTGAAGCCTCGTCCGTGTAAAGGCTTGTTCTGGATTTCTTTTGAAGAAGACCCGCACTCAGTCCAAAAGAAGATGGCGGCTCGACTCGCCTCGATAGCAGGTGGAAAGATGTTATATTTTGCTTGTAAAAAGGGGATGTAATGTATGGAATGACTATCTCATCGGCGTTCATTTTGTAAGTCGAGTCATGTTGTAGCCCACGCGGCAATGATTGTAAAGGAGTCTATGTAAAGTTTTATTATCATCAATGAAAAAGTCTATTTCTATTTCAAATGTGTCATTCAATTTCTCTGCGTACTCTAACTTGATGTTGTGTTTCGGATAACCTTATGACTATGCCTTGTACGATCGCAAATTAGGTTCGCACGGCATCACGCCCGGGGGACGACTATCGATTCTACGAAATCGGGGCGTGACAGTTTCAATCCCATGATACGTCGAAATAGTAACCAGTCAAAGAAACACGACAATTGAATAAGCACCATCGACTCTGAAATGAATGAAAAGCCATTCAATAAAATCGACCAAACGTAAGCGACACGGAACTTGGAAAGGTATCGAGTATAAGTTCGATGCCATCGAACGGTAAAGCCATTCGATAGGAATTGTCTAAGGTATGTACACGGTGATGAGTAAAGGAACGGTAGGATGACCCGTACTCAGGAAGTCTCGAGGACGAGACTTGTTTTGAGTGGTGTATTATGTAATGACCTGCTCCGCCCCAGCTGAACGCCGATTCAAACGGCAAGTGCAACTACTCAAACGAGCCGTCGACCCGAAGAGTTGGCATCGACCTGATGAAGAATCGATGCAAGGTTTACATTGGCCCGACAAGATGAATCCAGACTTAGACTTCCAAAGGCGCACTCGGAGTGTCGCTCGGCCGATGCGAACATCGCTAAGGTGGGTGGCTCCGATGAACCCGTCTTTGCTTAGCCTAGACACATAACAGTACGGACACTATTGCTAGAATCGCTAGACGATAACATCCGCGCATGTTAATAAATGACTCAACGCACCTAGCTAAGGGAATAATCCCATCTTGTATGCTTGTATAGAATATGGAAAAGAACATAAAAAAATGTGAGAACTCTCGCACCGTGCTCCCTGCTCGTGCTAAGGCACAAGCTTGCATTCAAACAATGAAACAATGAATGGTTTACAACAATGAAACGGGAAGACTATCAATATAGTCGTTCCGAGTAGAGTTTAGCAACATTGAAAGACTATGGGACCGATGGGTCGCCAAGGCGGCTCCTACACTGGGAGTTGCGTAATGCTTGAATGAATGAATCAACGAATGAATGAATGAATACGTGAATGAATCAATGAACGAACGAACAAGTGAAAGAAAGAAAGAAAAGAAAGAATACATGAAAGATAAGAAAGAAAAGAATGGTTAGCGACAGATGTGACGGGCACGTACAACGGGGCTCGCTACCCGGGTTGTACGGACGCCAACCCGGTCGATAACGCATTATGGCTAAGGGTTAGCCTACGACTCGGTGACATCCGTTAAGATAAAATGACAAAGAAAACGAAATGGTCGTGGACAATCCATTAGTATACGGGAGGTGGGAGATATAAGGAATTTCCAGCGGCACAGTCAAAGTGTGAAGGACGTGCAGGTCCGGACGGAAATCAAAAGATAGCTTACGGGCTGCCTGAGTGCGGGCTTGGCCACCAGGGGACGTAAGGTCGGGTATTTCAAAAGACTATCAGGGTGTACCAAGCCGCACGTCGTGATAGTTGAGGAAATTACCAAGAGGGAAGACATATCCAAATTGGCTTGTGATGCCAGCGACCGATGCATATAGATTTAGTGGGCTTTGCTGGTGGCAATCCACGTGCAAGTCCTTGCATTGAAATCAAAGTAGTCTAAGTTAATCTGAACAAAGCACCTTCTAAATAGGCTTGAATATAACACTCAATACTTTGAGCAAACGAGTTAGAAAATGTGCCTACGACGTGCTAGAACCCGAGACATGGACACGCCCGTAACATTGAATGATTACATGAATCACGTTAAGTTACTTCATGTTAATTGTTGACTAACTTGGTTTACCTTGGACAGGGAAGGCCAGACGGTAAGTATGGGTAAGTCGTGCTTGTATTTTCGTGCGACACCTGAATTCGGCAACACGAGATAGGTTACGAAATATGGCATGAAACTGATCCTAAGGCAAGATTAGAAAGACAATGAACGATAGACGGTGCACAAAAGTAAATGGAACGTGTTTGGTAATGATACCATTATGGGCGAGCTATCCTCCCCTAACAATGTACTGATAACCCCACAGTCTGCTTGCAGGATGCAAGAGACATCATCGGGTACGGAGCTTTCCTCGAACGTGCTAAGGCGCGGAGCTATCTCTGGAGCCTTGGAGCATTGCAAGGAGCTGAAGCACCATATACATGACATAATATATCGGAACATCGCCATGAATCATTCTATGTTGTAAGCCACTTGGCACGCCTTTTATGTTTCAGAGAGCGAGCTTGAGCGACTTGTAAACTCGGCCTAGCGCCGCTTGTAAACTTCTTGGAAATCAATAAAGAGTTTAAATTCGCTTCAACTTGCGTTCATTTACTTTCCGCTGCAAATGGGGGCACTCTGTGCGACTCTGTGGCCTAGCTCAATATCGGCCGTTTCTGGACTTAGCCTTGCACGGGCGCAACCTAGGCCCGTATGGCATCATGCCTTAGCGAGGACGATCGCTCCTGCGGGAGCGGGGCGTGACAGATTGGTATCAGAGCACGGCTCTACGTCCTTGGACTTCATTTCGATTTTCTCAGTTTCGAAAGCTCGATTTTGAAACAAAGAAGTGTGCGCTCTCTCTCGTTGTGCCTTGAGAAGTCTAATATTTTCAAAAGCTCGTACAAGTACTCTGTCGAACGGGATCGCTAGACGAAGTCCTTTGTGCCGAACTACGACGTACTTGAGTTGGAAGGAACCGATGCTAAGAGTTAGCAAAATGCAAGACGTGCTTGAATAACCTTACGCTGACAATAGCGAACGAGTACACGAGACCAAAGTATAGTTCGAACGGGATGGTTATGGACGTAACCTTTTGGCTAAGTTGTGCCGAGTATCGCGCACCTAGACTTTATGGTGCAAACGAGTTGAGCGAGATTGACTATCGCTTGGACGAAAATAAGGGAGACTTAGAACGTATGTTGATAGAGACGCTACTTGACCGGCGCTAAAGCGAACACGGGAAAATGATTCTTAGATTTTGAAGAATGAGCGAACGCACAATTGGACATGTCGATAGGGAGTCGAATAACCTTTTGAGGATTTGTAGAATGACTTGACTCCGAGTGGTGTATGTGATAGCTTCGAAGAAGGAAAAGAGCGAGTGTCGATGACTAGTCGAATGGCTCGAACCCTGAATGGTGTATGGACGTTATAGAAATTGTTCGAGCGAGACTAAAGGATTTTCGAATAGAACGAGTACATCGGCAAGCGATGATATCGCGCAAGCCTTGGAATGAGTAACGCTTAGTTGGTTTCGACTTCGAGAGTCTCAAACGAGATATCGTTCGGACGAATTAAGAATGCGTAGTGCGAATCATGAAACGAATGGAGGTCTTGGTCGAGAAAACATATGAGATCGTGCATACGATTTTGAATTTAGTCGAAGGGATTGAAACTTGAGTTGAGGTGAAATACCCATGGACGAGATCGAAGATAGCACGATCGGAAGATAGCGTGCATGAAAAACGTTGGTTTGAAGATACGAGGATGACTAAGGATTTGGAATAGACGTTGCTCAATGAAGAGTTAGCATGAGACAACGTGAATTGAGGAATTAAGTTGCACGACTCGGAATTCGTTGCAAAAAGAATATCGTCAGGTTATGTGCATCATCGATGGTATTGAGGCGTATCAAAGATCGATGTACGATAACTCGGGGGTACTCTAATTCGATGAATGATGACCGTGTTAGAAGTTATTGTTTCGAAGGATTCTATGTTGGAGATTGGATAGAAATGAATGTTGGATGGAGAGGAAAGTGACTTGATCGTTCGGTGATAACCACAACGACAACGATCTTGTCTTGCATGAGCGTAACTCCAACCTCGCGCATGCGTCACGTCGAATTTGGGACGATCGTTCCGTGTGAGCATTGGTATGGTGATTCATGTCCAGCGGGAATGGTCGAACTCAAAATATCATGGCATGGCAATTTTGATTGCTTCGACTTGTGGTTTGAAGCGAAGGCGAATCGGAGGATTGATCGGACTTATGAGGGACAATGAAGAAAACTTGAGGATTGAGTAGACCCAATCCGCGTATCGAAAATGAGTAAGTCTAGATTCAACGCAAGAGTTACGTCTCGATGAGAACGATTATCCCACGGGAATGTCGACATGGTGATTCATGTCCGTCGTGGATAATCAGACTTGTGTGAGATCGGAGCGTGACATATTGCAAGGCTAGACGACCTTGTGATCGACTACGTGAATTGGATAGGTGAATTGTATCAAAACATATTTGAAGAGATAGACTACGATAATTGCTAGTACGGACGCACGATAATAACATGTCGAGGATTCGATTAAGGACAACCTATCGGAGGATGACTTTTCTAAACGAGCTCAGACGTGGAACGGAGAATGTGTTGATGCGAATAGGGTGAACGCTGCTTGATGTTTAGAAGTTTGAGTGAAGCGAACTTGGGTAGAAACTCCCGTACAAACGAACAAATGGTTTGACCATAGGATTTGGGACGAGCGTTGTGCAACGGCCTTGCACGATTAGCCACGGACTTGACTTGTAACTATGACCCTGTGAGATGACCTAGCGGATAGGTGGACGACCCTATGCCGAGTGAAACTTGTGTGATTTACCTTACAATATCGTCTGGACGGACGATAGACTTGGGGCAACAAGACTTAGAGTAGCACGTGGAACTGGGAGTATGGGTGAACGACGATGAGATTGGCCCCAAACAAAGCAAATGATAGGAGTGGATGATGCGCAAGTAAAGTTGGGATAACAAATTGAATCATTGATAGGAAGACGGACTCGATGATAGTACAATACTTGGTCTTGAATCGGACGGAAATTACTTAGACTTGGTCGACCCCGCTAAAAAGAAATCGTATTGATTTCATTGACAAGAGCGCTTGAGAAGCGAATCGAATAATCTCGAGGACCGAGATAAACGATATGATACACACATGAGTTCGGTTTTAAATCGAAGTTAGCAAAACGATCGGCAAATCGAAACTATTACGAGTAGCTTGTCCGACTTCGCTTGTCGCTAAGCTTGGCTGAAATGTACGTATTCTGGGGACACCTTGAATGCGTGCACGATCCAAACTCAGCGATATGAACTCAGCGATATGATGAACTCGAATGCAGCTGCAAGTGGGTGTTGTGATGCGCATAAAATGAAAGTGAGTTTGCCTCAGCCTACGACCCTCGCATTTAATGAATTTCAACGTACCTCGTGCGACCGTTTCAATCCCATGATACGTCAAAATAGTAACCAGTCGAAGAAATACGACAATTGAATAAGCACCATCGACTCTGAAATGAATGAAAAGCCATTCAATAAAATCGACCAAACGTATGCGACACGGAACTTAGAAAGGTATCGAGTATAAGTTCGATGCCATCGAACGGTAAAGCTATTCGATAGAATTGTCTAAGGTATGCACACGGTGATGAGTAAAGGAACGGTAGGATGACCCGCACTGAGGAAGTCTCGAGGACGAGACTTGTTTTGAGTGGTGTATTATGTAATGACCCGCTCCGCCCTAGCGGAACGCCGATTGAAACGGCAAGTGCAACGACTCAAATGAGCCGTCGACCCGAAGAGTTGGCATCGACCTGATGAAGAATCGATGCAAGGCTTACATTGGCCCGACAAGATGAATCCAGACTTAGAATTTCAAAGGCGCGCTCGGAGTGTTGCTCGGCCGATGCAAATATCGCTAAGGTGGGTGGCTCCGATGAACCCGTCTTTGCTTAGCCTAGACACATAACAATACGGACACTATTGCTAAAATCGTTAGGCAATAACATCCGCGCATGTTAATAAATGACTCAACGCACCTAGCTAAGGGAATAATCCCATCTTGTATGCTTGTATAGAATATGGAAAAGAACATAAAAAAATGTGAGAACTCTCGCACCGTGCTCCCCGCTCGTGCTAAGGCACAAGCTTGCATTCAAATAATGAAACAATGAATGGTTTACAACAATGAAACGGGAAGACTATCAACATAGTCGTTCCGAGTAGAATTTAGCAACATTGAAAGACTATGGGACCGATGGGTCGCCAAGGCGGCTCCCGTACTGGGAGTTGCGTAATGCTTGAATGAATGAATCAACGAATGAATGAATGAATACGTGAATGAATCAATGAACGAACGAACAAGTGAAAGAAAGAAAGAAAAGAAAGAATACATGAAAGATAAGAAAGGAAAGAATGGTTAGCGACAGGTGTGACGGGCACGTACAACGGAGCTCGCTACCCGCGCTGCACGGACGCCAACCTGGTCGATAACGCATTATGGCTAAGGGTTAGCCTACGGCTCGGTGACATCCGTTAAGATAAAATGACAAAGAAAACGAAATGGTCGTGGACAATCCATTAGTATACGGGAGGTGGGAGATATAAGGAATTTCCAGCTGCACAGTCAAAGTGTGAAGGACGTGTCGGTCCGGACGGAAATCAAAAGATAGCTTACGGGCTGCCTGAGTGCGGGCTTGGCCACCAAGGGATGTAAGGCCGGGTATTTCAAAAGACTATCAGGGTGTACCAAGCCGCACGTCCGTGATAGGTGAAGGAAATTATCAAGGGGGAAGACATGTCCAAATTGGCTTGTGATGCCAGCGACCGATGCATATAGATTTAGTGGACTTTGCTGGTGGCAATCCACGTGCAAGTCCTTGCATTGAAATCAAAGTAGTCTAAGTTAATCTGAACAAAGCACCTTCTGAATAGGCTTGAATATAATACTCAATACTTCGAGCAAACGAGTTAGAAAATGTGCCTACGACGTGCTAGAACCCGAGACATGGACACGCCCGTAACATTGAATGATTACATGAATCACGTTAAGTTACTTCATGTTAATTGTTGACTAACTTGGTTTACCTTGGACAGGGAAGGCCGGACGGTAAGTATGGGTAAGTCGTGCTTGTATTTTCGTGCGACACCTGAATTCGGCAACACGAGATAGGTTACAAAATTTGGCATGAAACTGATCCTAAGGCAAGATTAGAAAGACAATGAACGATAGATGGTGCACAAAAGTAAATAGAACGTGTTTGGTAATGATACTATTGTGGGCGAGCTAGCCTCCCCACCAGTGCATAACAATGTACTGATAACCCCACAGTCTGCTTGTAGGATGCGGGAGACATCATCGGGTGCGGAGCTTCCCTCGAACGTGCTAAGGCGCGGAGCTATCTCTGGAGCCTTGGAACGTTGCAAGGAGCTGAAGCACCATATACAGGACATAATGTATCGGAACATCGCCATGAATCATTCCATGTTGTAAGTCACTTGGCACGCCTTCTATGTTTCAGAGAGAGAGAGAGAGAGCTTGAGCGACTTGTAAACTAGGCTTAGCACCGCTTGTAAACTTCTTGAAAATTAATAAAGAGTTTGAATTCGCTTTAACTTGCGTTCATTTACTTTCCGCTGCAAATGGGGACACTCTGTGCGACTCTGTGGCCTAGCTCAATATCGGCCATTTCTGGACTTAGCCTTGCACGAGCGCAACCTAGGCCCATGCGGCATCACGCCTTAGCGAGACGATCGCTCCTACGGGAGCGGTGCGTGACAGATTGGTATCAGAGCACGGCTCTACGTCCTTGGACTTCATTTCGATTTTCTCAGTTTTGAAAGCTCGGTTTTGAAACAAAGAAGTGTACGCTCTCTCTCGTTGTGCCTTGAGATGTTCCATACAATAAGTCTAATATTTTCAAAAGCTCGTACAAGTACTCTGTCGAACGGGATCGCTAGACGAAGTCCTTTGTGCCGAACCACTGACGTACTTGAGTTGGAAGGAACCGATGCTAAGAGTTAGCAAAATGCAAGACGTGCTTGAATAACCTTACGCTGACAATAGCGAACGAGTACACGAGACCGAAGTATAGTTCGAACGAGATGGTTATGGACGCAGCCTTTTGGCTAAGTTGTGCCGAGTATCGCCCACCTAGACTTTATGGTGCAAACGAGTTGAGCAAGATTGACTATCGCTTGGACAAGAATAAGGGAAGACTTAGAACGTATGTTGATAGAGACGCTACTTGACCGGCGCTAAAGCGAACACGGGAAAATGGTTCTTAGATTTTGAAGAATGAGCGAACGCACAATTGGACATGTCGATAGGGAGTCGAATAACCTTTTGAGGATTTGTAGAATGACTTGACTCCGAGTGGTGTATGTGATAGCTTCGGAGAAGGAAAAGAGCGAGTGTCGATGACTAGTCGAATGGCTCGAACCCTGAGTGGTGTATGGACGTTATAGAAATTGTTCGAGCGAGACTAAAGGATTTTCGAATAGAACGAGTACGTCGGCAAGCGATGATATCGCGCAAGCCTTGGAATGAGTAACGCTTAGTTGGTTTCGACTTAGAGAGTCTCAAACGAGATATCGTTCGGACGAATTAAGAATGCGTAGTGCGAATCATGAAACGAATGGAGGTCTTGATCGAGGAAACATAGGAGATCGTGCATGCGATTTTGAATTTAGTCGAAGGGATTGAAACTTGAGTTAAGGTAAAATACCCATGGACGAGATCGAAGATAGCACGATCGAAAGATAGCGTGCATGAAAAACGTTAGTTTGAAGATACGAGGATGACTAAGGATTTGGAATAGATGTTGCTCAATGAAGAGTTAGCACGAGACAACGTGAATTGAGGAATTAAGTTGCACGACTTGGAATTCGTTGCAAAAGGAAGATCGTCAGGTTATGTGCATCATCGATGGTATTGAGGCGTATCAAAGATCGATGTACGATAACTCGAGGGTACTCTAATTCGATGAATGATGACCGTGTTAGAAGTTACTGTTTCGAATGATGCTATGTTGGGGATTGGATAGAAATGAATGTTGGATGGAGAGGAAAGTGACTTGATCTTTCGGTGATAACCACAACGATAACGATCTTGTCTTGCGCGAGCGCAACTCTAGTCTCGCGCATGCGTCATGTCGGATTTGGGACGATCGTTCCGTGTTAGCGTTGGCATGGTGATTCATGTCCAGCGGAAATTGTAGCACCCAGTTTCCCAAATGAGGGTAATTTTGAAATTTCGTATTTATAATTATTTTAATAATGATATTTAATTCATGATATGATTTTTGGTGAATTTTAAATCATTTTAAAATTATTTAAATCAATGACTTGTGGTTTTGACGTTTTGCTAGTGAAACCCTAGAGACTGTTTGACCTAGAGCCTAACCATGTAATTATGATATTTTAATGTCATTTTTGGCCTAAGGATATTTTTGCATTTGACCTCTTTGAATTATTTTGATATTATTTTATTATTTATGATATTGTTTTGGGGCTATTTGAGTCGGGTTCGAATTTCAACTCAATCTGACTTGAAACGGGGACACGGGGGTAGTTTGACTCTAGTGGAACCCACACACTAGTTAGGCATGGCCCACATGTTATTAATTTTAGTCCACATGATAGAAATATTTTAGTTAGAGGTTAGACTAATTATTATGGATAAAGTTAGTATGATTAGAGACTTTAGAATGACTAATTTAGCCCCAACCAATTAGCCATTTCCTAATACTCATAGAATAGGTTAGTGGGGGCATTTTGGACCTTATCACAATAGGACAAATAGCTCCATATGGCCAGCCACTTTGGGAGAGGATAGGCTCAAGTTTATTTCATTATTATCATCCACACTCTCTCTCTTGTTTTTTCCCCAAATTCTAGAAAGCAATCCCTAGCAATTTCTCCACAAAATTATTCCATTTCACCACCAAATCTTCTTCTTTCCTTCTCCATTCTAGCCAAGGAGGAAGCTACCCAAGTTTGGGAGGATTCGGTGCTCGTTCGTGTCCTTTTGGAATCTCTACTGTGTCGGTGTCGCTCCGGGAAGGCTTTTCTTCGATTCGATCTACCGGAGGGTATAAATCCCTTCTCCTTTTCATTTCCTCATGCATATAGGTCTATTTTGAACCCATAGGAATGACCCCATAGTTGTATCTCCATTTGTGTCCTATTTCGTGTCCATTTGGAGGTCATAGGAGTGTCCTTTGTGTTGTGGTTGTGTCCATGTGGGAAAATCCCAAATTTGGACACAGTATGTGTTGTTGTTATGTATGAATAATTATTACATGTTTAATCTCATATTTTTGTATTGGAGATGTGTTCTATAGTGTCTCATATATACATATTAGTGTAGAGAGTGAGTTCTTGATATATTATGTTATATACTTGTGTTCTTTTGTCTCAAACTAGCTAAATCCGTCATGATTTTTATCCACGTTTTTAATTTCAGCCCTAACTTAGAAATGTCATAACTTCTAGCTCAAATCTCAGTTTAATCTTCATGTTTTTTTAAAAGAAGCGTATTGAAGTTAGATTTCCAAAAACATATATTAATAGGCCTAATTCTTTCTGTAATTTTCTGGAGAATTATTTGAGTGTCAGCTGTACGAAAGACAAACGCGTTCTCGGTGTTTTTGCGATTCCGGGAGTTTTCGGAAACGAAAACGCGATCCGTTTAAAGTTTCGGAAAGCTAACACATAGATCTATAACATACTTTAATCCTAAAATTAATTCATGCTGAGATGATACAGTATTGATTATTAGTAGGAGTTACTATTCGGCATATGCATTTTGTGCACCCTTGTGTGTAATATAATGTTCTATTTGATTTTAATCCATGTTAATGTATATGCATTATGTAATTAAATAGAGAATACATGCATGAGTAAATGGTTAAATAAATGATGTATGAGGTATAAGTATCCTATCTAATGTAAGCATGTATAAGTATGGCTTGTAATGAATATGTAGGTTCCATAGTATGTAATGTATGGTGCATATAGTAGTGCAAGAGAATAATGAATGATGAATGAATGCAAGCATGAATGTAATGTAATAATAGATGTAATATATGCAATATACAAGTTAATGAGATGTAATGTTCTATGTTAACACAAATCCTATATTACCTCATGTACCCCCTTACACTATGTTGACACTATCACACTTGACACATTGTTCACTTACACTTTGACACTCTTTGATATGTATACACTATGTATACCCATTTAACCCTCACTTGCCCCTTTGCCATGTTCACATACACACATATAGCCTCTTAAATAAGTATTTATGAATATAGTTAACTTAGCTATGTATGTATATTATATATATGTTAGCATATTGTGTTGTAATATATAAGTTTATATAACCATTTGAAATGCCATGATTATAGACCTAATGTTGAATACCAATATATGTATGTGTATATATGTGTAGACATATATAGCTTAAAGTAATAGATTACCTAGTGTATATCCAATGTCTTGTCTATTTGAGTATTGAATAATTACATGCTATATAGAGTTGGGTGTATGTTGGCTTGTATAGCCTTGTATTGATGTGTGCTTGCTAGGATAGTCTTGGTTAGGCCTAGTAAGACTTACTGGGTTAGGACATGACCTAGTTTGACCTAGTTTGACTAGTGCAGTTGACCAGAGTTGACCAAGGGTTGACTTTGGCCTAGTTTGACCTAAATTCATGTAGAATGCATTGTAGTGCTTTATATTACCCTTCTGGACATGTTGTGACTTGTGCTGTTCTAATTAGGAGCCAGACACCTTGTAACCTGTGTTGCTTTAAATAGGACTCTGTGGCTTCAGTTGGACCCCCTATACTTATCCGCTGTTCAGGTTATCAGGCGAGTACATTCTCTGATAGTTCTCTCATTTATTTGTCAATTACTGTATTTCAGTTCTAGTTAGTTGTATGCGATTCTCTGTTACAACACGTATGGATATTACTGGATTCATGTATACGACACACATTTATTTTCTGGCCTCTATTACTGGTATCATCATTTTCGGCTTCTATTACTGGAATCACCTGCTGGAATCATTTACTGGAATCATTTACTGGTATCATTATATTTTGGCTGGACTCATCTTGAATCATTGTGTCGGAATTCTGGATTCACTTGCTGGGAGGAGAAATACTAGAGTAAGACATGTAGACATACCCCATTACTGGAATCACCCTACTGGAATCTACTGGAATGATAGCCATCTCTCGTCTGATCAGTGAGAGGTGTGCCGGATTACCTACAGCCGTTTACATGTCGATTTCGGTATTTTAAAACACACTGTTAGAGTATAGGCTGGACTCACCCTGGAATTATTGATCACTATAACTGGAATTGTCCCTTACTGGATTCATCTTGTATTAGATTCATCTTACATTGGACTTACATTGGAGTTACACTGGTCTACATTATTGTCTGGACTTCATATCATATTACCCTGGTTCAGCTAGTTCTATTTTTATAGACTTCATTGCTATGATTCTTCTCTTGTTTAGTTATTTACTTTCCTTGCACCTTATCTGTCTTTCTTACCATCACCTGAATATAAACTGCCATTTTCATCAATACAACTGCCTATAACTGCTTTATAGTTCTCTGTCATTTACTTGGGTTTTCTAGATGAGATGTGCTCGTTCCTGTCCTGACTGGACCTGTTGATAAATTTTACAGATAGCTTGGAGGTTGCCTGCTAGCCTAGAGGAGACACCTTAGAAGTTGTTTAGATAGTTATTTCATTTGTCTGGAGTTGTATTTACTTTATGGATTACTGTATTTGAGTTTTGAGATGTATTTCTGGGTTTTTGTATCTTAGACACTTAGACTTCTATCTCCCGTATCTCTTTGGATTTTATGTTTTATCTAACCTTATCATGCTCTACCTTAAATGTAATTGAGACTGTATCTGCTTAGCATTATATTGTTAGATGATGTGACCTAGGACAGCGTTCTACCGCCGATACTGCGACGTAGGCTGGGCGTTGTTACGTTCTCGTACCCTAACAGTGGGTGCGGGTCGTGACAGGAATGGTCGAACTCAAAATATCATGGCATGGCAATTTTGATTGCTTCGACTTATGGTTTGAAGCGAAGGCGAATCGGAGGATTGATCGGACTTATGAGGGACAACGAAGAAAACTTGAGGATTGAGTAGACCCAATCTGCGTATCGAAAATGAGTAAGTCTAGATTCAACGCAAGAGTTACGTCTCGATGAGAACGATTATCCCACGGGAATGTCGACATGGTGATTCATGTCCGCCGTGGATAATCAGACTTGCGTGAGATCGGAGCGTGACATATTGCAAGGCTAGACGACCTTGTGATCGACTACGTGAATTGGATAGGTGAATTATATCAAAACATATTTGAAGAGATAGACTACGATAATTGCTAGTACGGACGCACGATAATAACATGTCGAGGATTCGATTGAGGACAACCTATCGGAGGATGACTTTCCTAAACGAGCTCAGACGTGGAACGGAGAATGTGTTGATGCGAATAGGGTGAACACTGCTTGATGTTTAGAAGTTTGAGTGAAGCGAACTTGGGTAGAAACTCCCGTACAAACGAACAAATGGTTTGACCATAGGATTTGGGGCGAGCGTTGTACAACGGCCTTGCACGATGAGCCACAGACTTGACTTGTAACTATGACCCTGTGAGATGACCTAGCGGATAGGCGGACGACCCTATGCCGAGTGAATAAACTTGTGTGATTTACCTTACAATATCGTCTGGACGGACGATAGACTTGGGGCAACAAGACTTAGAGTAGGACGTGGAACTGGAAGTGTGCGTGAACGACGATGAGATTGGCCCCAAACAAAGCAAATGATAGGAGTGGATGATGCACAAGTAAAGTTGGGATAACAAATTGAATCATTGATAGGAAGACGGACTCGATGATAGTACAATACTTGGTCTTGAATCGGACGGAAATTACTTAGACTTGGTCGACCCCGCTAAGAAGAAATCGTATTGATACAGTAATCGAAACTATCAAATACAGTAATCCATAAAGTAAAACGATATGTGATACACACATGAGTTCGGTTTTAAATCGAAGTTAGCAAAACGATCGGCAAATCGAAACTATCACGAGTAGCTTGTCCGACTTCGCTTGTCGCTAAGCTTGGTTGAAATGTACGTATTCGGGGGACGCCTTGAATGCGTGCACGATCCAAACTCAGCGATATGATGAACTCGAATGCAGCTGCAAGTGGGTGTTGTGATGCGCATAAAACGAAAGTGAGTTTGCCTCAGCCTACGACCCTCGCATTTAACGAATTTCAACGTACCTCGTACGACCGTTTCAATCCCATGATACGTCGAAATAGTAACCAGTCGAAGAAACACGACAATTGAATAAGCACCATCGACTCTGAAATGAATGAAAAGCCATTCAATAAAATTGACCAAATGTATGCGACACGGAACTTGGAAAGGTATAGAGTATAAGTTCGATGCCATCGAACGGTAAAGCCATTCGATAGGAATTGTCTAAGGTATGCACACGGTGATGAGTAAAGGAACGGTAGGATGACCCGCACTCAGGAAGTCTCAAGGACGAGACTTGTTTTGAGTGGTGTATTATGTAATGACCCACTCCGCCCTAGCAGAACGCCGATTCAAACGACAAGTGCAACGACTCAAACGAGCCGTCGACCCGAAGAGTTGGCTTCGACCTGATGAAGAATCGATGCAAGTCTTACATTGGCCCGACAAGATGAATCCAGACTTAGACTTTCAAAGGCGCGCTCGGAGTGTTGCTCGGCCGATGCGAACATCGCTAAGGTGGGTGGCTCCGATGAACCCGTCTTTGCTTAGCCTAGACACATAACAATTAGACACTATTGCTAGAATCGCTAGGCGATAACATCCGCGCATGTTAATAAATGATTCAACGCACCTTGCTAAGAAATAATCCCATCTTGTATGCTTGTATAGAATATGGAAAAGAACATGAAAAAATGTGAGAACTTTCGCACCGTGCTCCCCGCTCATGCTAAGGCACAAGCTTGCGTTCAAACAATGAAACAATGAATGGTTTACAACAATGAAACGGAAAGACTATCAATATAGTCGTTCCGAGTAGAGTTTAGCAACATTGAAAGACTATGGGACCGATGGGTCGCCAAGGCGGCTCCCGCACTGGGAGTTGCGTAATGCTTGAATGAATGAATCAACGAATGAATGAATGAATGAATGAATACGTGAATGAATCAATGAACGAACGAACAAGTGAAAGAAAGAAAGAAAAGAAAGAATACATGAAAGATAAGAAAGGAAATAATGGTTAGCGACAGGTGTGACGGGCACGTGCAACGGGGCTCGCTACCCGCGCTGCACGGACGCCAACCTGGTCGATAACGCTTTATGGCTAAGGGTTAGCCTACGGCTCGGTGACAGCCGTTAAGATAAAATGAAAAAGAAAACGAAATGGTCGTGGACAATCCATTAGTATACGGAAGGTAGAAGATATAAGGAATTTCCAGCGGCACAGTCAAAGTGTGAAGGACGTGCCGGTCCGGATGGAAATCAAAAGATGGCTTACGGGCTGCCTGAGTGCGGGCTTGGCCCCCAGGGGACGTAAGGCCGGGTATTTCAAAAGACTATTAGGGTGTACCAAGCCGCACACCATGATAGGTAAGAAAATTACCATGGGGAAAGACATGTCCAAATTGGCTTGTGATGCCAGCGACCGATGCATATAGATTTAGTAGGCTTTGCTGGTGGCAATCCACGTGCAAGTCCTTGCATTGAAATCAAAGTAGTCTAAGTTAATCTGAACAAAGCACTTTCTGAATAGGCTTGAATATAACACACAAAATGATCAAGAGTACTTCGAGCAAACGAGTTAGAAAATGTGCCTACGACGTGCTAGAACCCGAGACATGGACACGCCCGTAACATTGAATGATTAAATGAATCACGTTAAGTTACTTCATGTTAATTGTTGACTAACTTGGTTTACCTTGGACAGGGAAGGCCGGAAGGTAAGTATGGGTAAGTCGTGCTTGTATTTTCGTGCGACACCTGAATTCGACAACACGAGATAGGTTACGAAATATGCCATGAAACTGATCCTAAGGCAAGATTAGAAAGACAATGAACGATAGACGGTGCACAAAAGTAAATGGAACGTGTTTGGTAATGAATAGCATTGTGGGCGAGCTAGCCTCCCCACCAGTGCATAACAATGTACTGGTAACCCCACAGTCTGCTTGCAGGATGCAGAAGACATCATCGGGTGTGGAGCTTCCCTCGAACGTGCTAAGGCGCAGAGGTATCTCTGGAGCCTTGGAGCGTTGCAAGAAGCTGAAGCACCATATACAGGACATAATGTATCGGAACATCGCCATGAATCATTCCATGTTGTAAGCCACTTGGCACGCCTTTTATGTTTCAGAGAGAGAGAGCTTGAGCGACTTGTAAACTCGGCCTAGCACCGCTTGTAAATTTCTTGGAAATCAATAAAGAGTTTGAATTTGCTTCAACTTGCGTTCATTTACTTTCCGCTGCAAATGGGGACACTCTGTGCGACTCTGTGGCCTAGCTCAATATCGGCCGTTTCTGGACTTAGCCTTGCACGGGCGCAACCTAGGCCCGTGCGGCATCACGCCTTAGCGAGGACGATCGCTCCTGCGAGAGCGGGACGTGACAAGGGAGAAGTGGTAAACGCGATATTGGCAAAATTAGAGGCCAAGATATTGTACAAGAAAATTACTGAAAAGGCGTACAGCGATGAAAAAATCATCAGGATTAGTACTACATGGAGCAAAGCCCAATTGAATGCAACATTCAATCATAATCATAATGAGTTTGGTCATCCAATCAGCAAGGTATTAGCTACATCTTTAGATATTCTTGCTTTTTTTTGTTTCACATGTACCCTGTTTGAGTTGGTTTATTTTTGTTTCTTGCCTACTTTTCTTGAGTTGACTCAAGTCACAAGGTGCTAGTAGTCGGCTGAGTGTTTCTACAAGTTTGCATTTGGCACACATTCAGTCGTATTGCAGTTGCACTGTCGGTGTTCCTTAAAAATATCCACAACCATTATTTTATGTTTTGCTACCTGATTTTTTACTTCTGGCTTCTGGACTTTCTGGTATTATGTTGTGTTACTTTTGATCTCCAAAAACTATTGAGTGCTATTTCAATACGTGTAAATCAGGCCAACATAATACATTTTTTTTCAAAAATCATGCACTTGAAAGTTCTGGGTCCAATCTTTGATCAACATCTATAAATTCGCTGTCTAGAAAAAAAAAGGTTTTATAAGGTTGTCGAGTAATATTTCCTACTAAAATAGACAAACTTAACCTATTAGGAGGCAACTAGATCCAGTACCTATTAGAGTTGTGCATGCATTTTGGTTCCTGGTGGATTTGGTGACCGTGGCGTGCCAGGAATGATATTGGCAGCGAAGTTTGCTAGAGAGAATAGTGTACCCTATCTTGGGATTTGCTTGGGGTTGCAGATATCTGTTATAGAATATTCCAGATATGTACATGTATCTTCTGTTTTTTGCAGAACCTGTTGTTATGATGTAAAATTGCAGTCTTTTCCCTGAATGACATTTTATCTCCGTTTATTGTATAATGATTAGGTTTTGGGATTGGAAAGGGCAAATAGTGAAGAATTCGACTCTCAAACACCACATCCTGTTGTTATTTTCATGCCTGAGGTATTTTGTTTATCAAAACTGTTTACTTTGTGCTTCAACCACTAAAGATGGTAGTTCTTGACCACATCAATTTGTGAATGCAGGGATCAGGAACACACATGGGAAGTACAATGAGATTGGGGTCCCGGATAACATTTTTTAAAAATCCTGATTGTGTTACTTCAAAGCTGTAAGCTCTTTCTTCTACCTACTAATCTATTCTCATACAATTTAGTTTGAAAAATATAAAATTGCTGGAGATATCCTTTCAGTTTGTAAATGCCATTCCTTTTTGTTCTGTCTTAATGTGTCGAGGAGATGAGTGTGATTCCATACACTTCATCTAAGGCCCTTTTTTAGACTACGGGAACTTTGAGAATGCTCCTAAATTGCACCAATTAAATTGCACCAAATTACATTCAGGCCCTTTTATTACTACATGTAGGTATTTTAATGCTTTTTACCCCTTGTTTCTTTCATGTCGATTTAATTTTAGATTCAATGTATATGAAAGTATTTTATTATATGATCCTCAATTGCTAGTTTATTGTTGGAAACTTGGTACCAACTCTTAAGACATGAGGTGGTCTTTTGGTAATATTTTTTTTTATCTTTTTCAGGGTTTTGCTACGTGATGCCGACAGTTTTGATGTGCTCAAAGTTGAAGCCAATGTACTAATAGTTTTGAGGGTCTACTTAATAGTAGTAGTTGTAAATATATGTATTTAGATGTCCTATTTTGAAAAAATGTAATGAATATGGTGATATATATTATGTATATATTTGTAAATGGATTAAATGGTACTCTATGACATTTAGATGTTTTCTTGTGAATATGGTTCAAAATGAATGTTTTGAAATTGAATTGAGCAACATTGAGCATTGATCTATATTTTTTTGGAAAGTAATATATAAATGTGCAGAATTGAGCGTTATAAATGTGCTGAATTGAGTCTATAGAGATTACCTATTCATAACGCTTTCAAACTACGCTGAAAATAAGTGTAGCAGAAACTCATCATATTCATGACGTTTATTTTATGATGCTTTTAAAAAACATTTATAACACCCGTTTTCATCACGCTTTCTTTGGGAAAAAAAAAAGCGTCATGGTTGGTCATTAATGACGGTTTTTAGCCGTCATTAAATGGTATTTCTGTTGTAGTGTTGGGTCTACACAAATAAGTTGGTACTACATAAAAGAGATGCAGACTAAAATCGATACAAGTAATGTTAGAAAATCCAAAGTGACAATAATGGCCTATAGGTGGCCATTGCGCACATCTTTTCCCTTATTTCCACATCGTTCATCCTTGTAATTTGAGTGGAAGTAACCCATTGCCTCCTCATAATCTTGGCACTTGAAATAACAAGCGCCTTTAAACCCATTCACTTGCATGTGACATTCAGGCCGGATTGTGTACACCCCTGGCTTTCTTCCTTTCAAAACAACGTAGAAAGACATGCTACAAAAACAGGAAATTAACAAAAACAGCAGCAAAGATATCAAAAGGGCAGGGAATTAACAAAAGCAAAGACATCAAAAGAGCAGGGAATTGAAGTCACACAGAAACAGCAGCCTATGGGCATCATAGGCCCTGTGGAAACAGCAGCATGTGTTGTTCCAGAGTAGTAAACTTGAATTGAACATATTTCACCTAGGACTTTATTAAAATACCTAGAAACTGTAGAAAGCGGATCGAATGAATTCAATGCCGCATACTCTCTTTTTTTGCCTTATGTCCCAATATGTAAAGGAATATGGCTAGTTGTTCTTCCACACAAACAGATCGTGTATCATGGAGCGACCTCATTTTCATTAAATTAATAATTATAGTTAGGGGCTGTTTGGTTCCCTCCTATGGGCTGAAAGTGGGGAATATTTTTTGTAACTCGGGTGAACTGTTGGCCACTTTTGGTGCAATAATATTCTACATCTACATCTAGATAGGGCAAAGTAAATAATAGCGTAAACCTAGAAAGGGCAAAGTAAACAGATCAAAAATTATCATAAATATGCTCTTTTGCAGGAAAGACTAGTACGACAACAAAATCTGATCACAATTTGCAGGAAAATGATATTTTCCCAGCAAGATGACATGCTCGCAGCAATATGACATCTTCCCAGCATTATGATACCACAAATTCGGAATATCGGATTATCTGTGGAAGCAAAAATTTATAAGCCAAAAAATCTTAAGAAAATCGGATCTACAAGAAATCAGATATACAAAGCAAATCTATAAGTAAAAAATTTCTTAAGAAAATCTATAAGCAAAAATTTATAAGCCAAAAATCCTAACGAAAATCGGATCTACGAGAAATCCGTTCCCAGCAAGTATTCGTAAGCAATATGACATGTTCCCAGCAGATCTATACACGCACAGGCATGTGACATGTTCCCAGCATATGTATAAGCCAGAAAATGGTGGAAAATGAACGGATATACAACGAAAATTAACGGATCTACAAAAAAAATGAACGGAGCAACCAAAAAAATTAACGGATCTACAAAAAATGGGAGGAAATGACCGGATCTATAAAAAAATTCCACGAAATGGCGAAAATAAGGACACAACATGACAGATCTACATAGATCTACGAAGATCTAACGAAAAAATGGCAAAAATAAACAAAATTTTGGAAAAAACGGTAAATATTCAACAAAAAAGGGTTCCAGAGCAGAGGTTTACACTGCAGAAAAATGGCGGAAGAGCGGTGGTCGGACCCTCTTTTTTTTCCACTTCCTTCTCCAGATTTTCCTTCTCTCTCCTCCCAGTTTCAATGGACTTCAAGAACCGAATGGCCGGATCTCAAGATGAGCTTTTTGGGAAGAGACAGGAACAGGAACGGGTCACATCAAGCCACTTGCAAGTAATAAACCCTTCCAACCAAACACCAAAAGTGGCCAATAGTTCACTCGAGTTACAAAAAACATTCCCACTTTCAGCCCATAGGAGGGAACCAAACAGCCTCTTATTAATCTAATAAGCTCCCAACCAACCAGTACAAGTGCACAGCGGCCAGTGTCTCAGCTGCCTGCAGCCTGCAGAGCTATTTATCAGCGCTGGCCCGCTGCCGCACCACCTGGGAGTTGTTAAAAAAAGAAAGCAGTGCAGTGCAGGTATGGCATAAATGGTCGTTGGTAAAAAAAAGTAACTTAGCAAACACAGTCAGAAATAACAAATAAAGTAGAATAAATTACACAGTCCGAAAATTATAACACTATAAAAAAATAAAAGGAAAAAGAAGTATTGTTTTGAAAAGAAAAAGGGATCTTCACCTACAGTGACACAACGCACAGTGATGTTTAACTACTGGCGATGGGGACAGGAAATGGTCTTTAATTTGCTGTACAGATTGTTTGCTTCTACTTTGTGGACTGCTTATTGTTACTCTTTTTTACTTAAGTTTTGTTTATTTTCGTCCTCTTGGAGGTGGTGACATATGTTGTTAGAAAATAAGTCACACAAACGACATCAACACCCACGTGTAAATAAATGAAACACACTTCCTACTCACAAAAAAAAAAAAATCAATCTACCATAATGTGTGATAACTTTGCCCCATATATATATATATATATATATATATATATATATATATATATATAGCCATGACCTCTAGCTTAAGTGGTTAGAGTAAGGCACATAAGGTTGCAGGTTCAAGCAACGAGAGATGCACATTTAATTTCATGTTAAGGAATAAATGTGAGTACGGCCGGCAGGGGCGGCCCGGAGGAGGGGCAAACAGGGCTTGCACCCTGGGCCCCAAATTCCAAGGGGTCCCAAATTTTTTAAAAGTTAGTAATAATGATAAATAATAAAACATTGTTACTCTGATTTCTTCAAAGTCCAAGGTCGAAAGAAAATTATTATAGCAATTCAACAAATAGAACATGGCGCAAGGAAATTGGATAGCCGTCCGACTCTTCAATTTCAAAGACAAAACTAGTCTTCCCATCACTTCAGATTTTCTTTTGCATTTCAGAGGAGAAAAAGTTCATCACGTCGCTTCCGATTCCAGATGACCAACAATAAATTTTTTTTTTAATTGTTCATTTTAATTCTCTCTTCATTTGCTCTTTTGCTTATAATTGAAACATAAATTTTTAATTTTCTTCAATTTCTTATCCTAGAATCATTCACAAGGATTCTGCGAAGTTATACTACACAAAGAATTGCCATTTACTTTATTTTTAAAAAACAATTATGCATATAAGACTAGGGTTTGGTCCTTCTCTATCTATACCTACAAATTCTTCTTTTATTGTATCATGCAAAAAAAATTTGATACTTTATTTTTAATATATTTTTTGAAGAAGGGCATTATTTTGTATTTAGTCCTGGGCATCAAAATGTTTCGGGCCGGCCCTAACGGCCGGATGCCTTGAGATACAAGGTGTCAAGTCTGATGCGGTGAGATATAAGTATAAGTGCGGACCATTGGACCGAGTTTGTAGGCCTTTGGGTCAGGAGTCTGTAACACAATTGCTTGTTCTATATATATATACTAGTGGATAACCCGTGCCAAAATGGCACGGACACGGACCCGACCTTCTCGACGTAGGCGTGCAGTTACCGGGTCAGCGCCAGGGAGTTCCGGACGGAGACGCGGCCTCCGAACTCGGACTTCTCGACGTAGGCGTGCAGGCACCGGGCCAGCGCCAGGGACCCGAGCCCGGCGGAGGCGGACACGGCAAAGACCACGATGGCGACGTTCGGGGTGGCGTGGAGCCTCATGGAGGCGAAGACGCACAGGGCCGTCGCGGGACGTCCGAGGGCGGCGAGGCCCGAGACGGCGGAAGTCCAGGAGACGACGTCCCTGTGCGGCATTCCGTCGAACACCCGTAGGACGTGGTCGGCGGAGCCGCGTCGGGAGTAGACGGTGAGCAGGACGGTCTGCACGAAGGGGTCGGGCCGGAATCCGAGGATGAGGGCGTGTGCGTGGAACGACCTGGCGGCGACGGCGGCGGCGACGGTGGTGTTGAGCAAGGAAGAGAAGGTGTGGGAGTCAGGAGGGACGCTGTCACGACCCGCTACCCAAATTGTTGGGCCAGGCCGAGTCATGCCCAGCCTACGTTGAGATAAAACGTAGTAAGCTGTTCTAAAGACAACATGATAAGACTAAATGTGCTAACAGTTCTATAAGTGAAGAAGAATCATAAATGCTCCAAACACAAAAGTCGTCGTATATAGTAAAATATCCAAGTACAAGTAAACTGAAATGTAAAACTGGATACATGTCCAGTTACAAAATGATATAGTCTAATACATGTCTACTCTCAAAAGTCTAAGTAAACAAAAGACAACTAGGCGAGGTTCCCCGCAGGAACATTCTCGTAAAGCAGAGCCGGGTCCTCGGCAGTATCTCCATAGTATGAGTCGCAGAGTAACTCCTCCTCAGTAAGGACACCTACAACGTTATCCTGTCAGGACGGGAGCAAGTACTAAATCTAGCAAACTAGCATATGAAACATGGAAATGAATATGAGAATGAACATGTGAGGAATAACTGGAAAGCATGGCATCACATAGTCTATCATGGCAAGGACACATATGTCATAGAGACAGATGTATATGTAATGTTTAAAACTGTAGCAAGTACGTGATCGGTCAATAGATGTACAATGTACTGTGGTACATGTAAATAAAATATACATACGTACGAGTCAACAGGCATAGGTGTACATCCGTACAGAAATGCGGGATAATGGCCTGCGGCAAGGTATGCATATAGAATGCGACCGAGCTCGCTACTATAGGGGGGTCGTGATCACGTACAATACTATCAATTTCCCCATAACCCATATTCTAATCATGTGAGAGATACATCAAGACTGTTCTAAGCATGGTAGTAATTGAAAGTGCAATATGTAGAGATCTAACTTGCTACCCCAAGGATCAGCATATAACATGGTGGGGTTTGCAGTTCATTTATGTGACAATATGTAAAGTTCGTAGAAAGTACTTGCCTCTAGCAAAGCAAAACAAAACAAGCTGCGATAACAGTGCTATGGATGTCCAGTAACTCGTCGCTGTAGAAGTAAAATATAATAACTTAGTTTTACACTAAGCTAAATCACTAGGACACTAATTGGTGCGACACGACTTGTGACTGGGTACCTAGCGAAAATGATGACTTGGCATAGGAGACCAATGTGGGGTGACACACTATGTTAACTAACTTTCTAGGGTCTTTACACTAGTGAGGGATGGGGTTCAATACGACTAAAACTCCAAATAACACAAAAAGCTACAAGTCGTAATTAATCAATAAATAAATCAAAAGATCATTGTGTTCTAACAATTCTTAAAGTAGACAAAAAGCCTAGTTTTGCATAAAACAAAGTACCAAAACGATCCTTGCTAACTATAGAAATTTATTATAATTTTTCTGGAATTTATTAACCAGTATAAATATTTTATAAAAATCAGTTTTCCTAAGTATACAGAAAATGAGTTTTGGTTTCACATGCCAAACTAGTGGCAAAACAGTAAATTAAATACTACAAAAATTATACTAAATTAGCTAACTTAACATAGTATCTAAAAACTATTTTTTCATAATTTTAGCAATACTTTAAGTATTTTTAGAAAATCAAAAACAGCAATGCACACAATAATTAATTATCTGCGTATTTTGTCCATGTATATAATTTGAACCAAAGTTCAAATACAGGACCCAAGGCCATGAATCAAGTCCAATATGACTTGTACAGGTCTTGAATGTGTGAAAACACATTTGGGCCCAAAAACCCATGCTAGGCTTGGACACCAAATGGTTGCAGTAATTTAAATACACAAAAATACAAATTGATAAAAGTGCAAAGTAAATATTATTATTTTAATAAGGCAAAATTATACATAGTAGTTACAAAAGTATGACAACTTATTTTATAAAGATAATTTACACTAAGTAAAGTAAAACACATATATAAAAGTACATCTACAATATTTATATTTATACATAAATTTATAGATATTTATATCAAGGATATATATACATCCATATATTAAAAGTTACATATATATATATATATATATGTAAGGAAAATAATTAATTTATAAAGTATATATATAATATTTATATACAAATATATATATATATATATATATATATATATATATATATATATATATATATATATATATATATATATATATATATATAGAAAACATTTGATAATAAAGTGTATAAATTAATATATATACACACATGATAAATATATACATATATACATATATGTATATATATATAAATACTAACATATATACATATAATTTACTAACTATAAAATATATACATATATACATATATACTGTTAAAACAGTATATATACATATATACTAATATATATATATATATATATATATATATATATATATATATATATATATATATATATATATATATATATATATAATAAACAGCAAAAGAAGAAGAAAAGAAAAAAAAAAGGAAAAGAAAAAGAAACAACAGCAACACAGGGGGGCTCGAACCCGAGTCTCTGGAAGAGGGGGGGTTTCTAAACTGTGCGGGCTGGCCAGTAGGCCAGTCCGGCCGGTCTGTTAAGGAAGGGGGTTTGATTAATTTATTTCAGTCTGGTTTTTAATGGGTCTAAATCCGAAAAGTCCATTCGTTGCGTCTCTGTGTCCAGACAGTTTAGGACACGAGTACACACGAGTCCTGTGTCCTGGGCGTGCACGATGCGCACGAGTCCAGTTGGCCGTGTCCGAGCTTACCATTAGGTTCGTCGGGACCAGGCGAGTCCGTGTCCGCGTACACGTGACACAAATCGAAGGGAGGAGGGTGTGACACGTACGTGTCCGAAGTCGGGCTGCTGTCGAGGAGGCGATCGACGGCTGGGGGCGTCGGGACGGCGGCGCTTGGGTGGCGCTGGACGCGGCTCGTCGAGGCGGACGTGATGGTGGTGGTGGTTGGCCGTGAGGGTTTGTGTAGGGGTGGGGGTGGTGATCGTCGGAGTTAGGGTTCCGACGGGAAAGAGTGGGGAAGAAGGTGGGTTTGCGGTGGTCGTGGTGGTCGATTAGGGTTAGGGTTGAGTCTGGGGAGAGGAGGGGAGTTTAAATAGGGGTTCAAGGTCGGTCGGGGAGCAGTGTGCTGGCCGGAAATGGCGGGGGCAGTCGCCGGTCAGCCGTCGGTCGTCGGGCAGGGGGGTGGGTAGGAAATTAGCACTTAGGTCCTTGTAATTTAGGTAATTACAAATAGGTCCTAACAGTGGGTAGCTGTAAATAGGAATTTGCATAACCCACCCCGCACAGTATATGTGCAAAATAGAATTTGCACATAACAAATTATAATTGCAAAACGATATTAAGACAATCTAATTAATTGCAAAAGTTAATTAAAACATTTTTAGAAAATTACAAATTAATATTTTAATATATAAAACTCATTTATAAATCATTTAAAAATTCTAGAAAAAATTCCTAAAAATTCTAATAATTATTTTAAGGCCATAAATGACATAAAAAATTAATTAACACTAATTTAACTAAAATTTGAAAAAACAGGGACTTACAAGTCTTCCCTCCTTGAAAAATTTCGTCCTCGAAATTCACAAGGATTGAAGACCCGACAATATTCTAACATAGCAGTATTGCAATCAAATGACTAAGGCTATGATCGAAACTAACCTCTAGGGTATCAAGCGGGAACGGGTGGTTCCCTCGCAGCGGTTGGATCGAACAAGTAAGGGTATCTCTCCCTCATGTCCGACTCCCTCTCCCAAGTAGATTCACCTGGGAAGTGACGGCTCCAAGCTACTCGCACTAGGGATATAACCTTGTTCCTCAGCCTCTTCTCTCTCCGGTCTAATATCTCCACTGGCTGCTCAGAAACTGTAAGGCTCGGTCCGACCTCCAACTCTGAATGATCTAGCACATGACTGGAATCTGGAACATATCTCCTCAGCTGAGATACGTGAAAGACGTCGTGAACTCCTGCTAGATTGGGTGGAAGTGCAACCCTGTAAGCTACCTCTCCGATCCTGCCAAGCACCTCGAACGGCCCGATGTATCTGGGGCTCAACTTCCCTCCTCGTCCGAATCGGATCGTCCCTCGAGTAGGTGATATCTTCACTAGCACCATATCACCGTCTGCGAACTCCATCGGCCTGCGACTAGCATCAGCCCAGTATTTCTGCCTGTCCTGAGCTACTCTGAGCCTGTCTCTGATCATCTCGACTTTCTTTGCTGCATCCGTGATCATCTCTGGCCCAAGCATAACTCTGTCTCCGACATCATCCCAAAAGAGCGGTGTCCGGCATCGTCGTCCATATAGCGCCTCGAAAGGAGACATACCAATACTGGCCTGGTAGCTGTTGTTGTATGAAAACTCTACCAAGTGCAGATGGCTCTCCCATGATCCTCCAAAGTCCAGCACGCAAGTCCTCAGCATATCCTCCAGCGTCTGTATTGTCCTCTCGGACTGCCCGTCTGTCTGTGGGTGGTACGCCGTACTGAACTTGAGCCTACTGCCCAACTCCTCCTGCAAGCTCCTCCAGTAGTGGGATGTGAATCTACTGTCTCTGTCTGACACGATGCTCACCGGCACTCCGTGTAGGCGAACTATCTGCTGCATGTATAGCTCCGCCAACTTCTCAGTGGAAAGCCCCACCTTGAAGGGTATGAAGTGCGCACACTTCGTCAGCCTGTCTACGATGACCCAGATGGCATCCTTCCCTCCTTGGGAACGAGGAAGCCCTGAAACGAAGTCCATCGTAATATGTTCCCACTTCCACTCAGGAATGGGTAACGGCTGTAACAAACCAGCTGGCCTCTGGCGCTCCGCCTTGACCTGCTGGCAAACTAGACATCTTGAGATGAAACGCGATACATCCCTCTTCATTCCGTGCCACCAAACATGTTTCCGCAAGTCACGGTACATCTTGTTAGCACCAGGGTGAATAGAATATCTCGATCGATGTGCCTCCTGCAAGACTGCCTCTACCAGCTCTCCCTTCGGCACGCACAATCGGCTGCCATGCCTCAGAGATCCATCCTCTGCTATAGTGAAGTCATCCAGCAATCCAGCTAATGCCTGGGGTCGAAGTCTGCGAAGGCTCTCATCTGTAGACTGTGCCTCCCGGATCTGCTCCATCAAACCTGACTGAATGTCAAGCGCCATCATCTGTATCACTGATCCTGGCCGAACTAGCTCAATACCGAGCTTCTCCAGATCCTCCCGTAAATGCCGATCAATCATCAGGTACCATGCCATCGGATGCCTGCTCAGCGCATCCGCCACCACATTTACCTTCCCGGGGTGATACTGTAAATCGATGTCGAAGTCCTTCATCAACTCCAACCATCGTCTTTGCCTCATGTTCAGCTCTTTCTGCGTGAACACATACTTCAAGCTTTTGTGGTCAGTAAAGATTTCCACACGCTCTCCGTATAAGTAATGTTTCCATAACTTGAGTGCAAAGATCACCGCAGCTAACTCGAGGTCATGGGTAGGATAATTCCTCTCATGAGTCCGCAACTGCCTAGATGCATAAGCAATTACTTTCCCATGCTGCTGTAGAACACATCCTAGCCCCTTCCCAGAAGCATCACTGTATATGGTGAAACCTCTAGAACCTGAAGGTAAAGTCAGAACTGGAGCGGTCGTCAGCCTCCTCTTCAGCTCCTCAAATGCCGCCTGGCAGTCCTCTGACCAGATGTACTCTGCGTCCTTCCGCGTCAGCTTCGTCATGGGTTCAGCTATCCTAGCAAAGTCCTGGACGAACTTTCTGTAATAGCCTGCTAAACCCAGAAAACTCCTGATCTCTGAAACTGACGTCGGAGCCTTCAACGTCTCAACTGCAGCAATCTTCCTGGGATCCACCGAGATTCCATCTCCAGTGACTACATGGCCGAGAAACTCTACTCGGTCTAAAAAGAACTCGCACTTTGGTAATTTGGCAAACAATCTCTCATGCCTCAGAATCCCCAAAACTATCCGCAAGTGCTCTGCATGCTCCTCTGGCGTCTTCGAGTATATCAGGATGTCGTCGATAAACACTACGACGAACTTATCCAGATACTGGTGAAATGTCTTATTCATCAAGTTCATAAAGATAGCTGGCGCATTTGTGAGACCAAATGGCATCACCAGAAACTCGTACTGCCCGTACTTCGTGTTGAACGCCGTCTTCTGGATGTCTGCTGGCCTAACCTTCACCTGGTGGTACCCGGATCTCAAGTCTATCCTGGAAAACACCTTCGCCCCGCTCAACTGGTCGAACAAATCATCTATCCTGGGCAGAGGATATTTGTTCTTGATAGTGATGGCATTCAAGGCCCGGTAATCAATATACAACCGAACTGTACCATCCTTTTTAGGCACAAAGAGCACTGGCGCTCCCCATGGAGAAGCACTGGATCGAATGAAACCCTTTTTCAACAGGTCATCAATCTGCTCTTTCATCTCTATGGCCTCCTTGGGATTCACTCTATAGCAAGCCCGGGATACTGGTGATGAACCCGGCACTAGATCTATAGTGAACTCCACATCTCTGTCAGGCGGAAGTCCTGGAAGATCCTCTGGGAATACATCCATAAACTCCCTAATGATAGGGTGTGGCGGTGCTGCGTCCCCGACTGTAGCACAACAGTTCGGCTCTAGGCTGATCTCCGGCCCTGTCCTCCTGACACTGAATGGTGCTGTGCCTGGGGGACTGAACACAATACTACCCTCATGGCAATCTATAGATGCATGGGCATAGCTAAGCCAGTCCATCCCCAATATGATATCATAACCGGGGAGCGGCATCACAAAGAATCGCCCTCTGAACTCTCTCCCGGCTATAAAAATAGAACATCTATAGATAGATCTAATAGGCACTGGTCCTCCTTCCGTCTTCACTCTACTAATCTCCGCAGTAGGTGTAGCTACTAGATGATATTTATGCATAAACTCTAATGATAGGAAGCTATGAGATGCACCAGAATCAAACAAACATACAGCTAGAAAAGTATGCAAATAAACATGACCTGTGATGACGTCAGCTAAGTAATCCGGCTCCGAAACCTGCTCCGGCTCCGGCTCAATGGCTAGGCTATAAACCCTCCCCTGAGGTCCCTTCTGCTGCTGCAGATGCTGCCCGAACCTCTGCTGCTGAGTCGGAAACGGTCCTCTAGTCTTCGCCGCTGGGCAGTCCCGAATCTGATGAGTGGTAGACCCACAAACTAAACACTGCCCCAATCTCTTCCTGCAAATGGACCTGTCGTGCCCTGGTCTTCCGCAGAAAGAACATATGGCTCCCTTCTGCTGCTGCTGTCGGGGTCCCGGGGCTCTAACTGGCGGGGTCTGATGATGTGGTGTAGGGGGACGGTAAGTCTGCTGGGGTGGCGTCGGTGCTCTCTGCTGGAAAGCCTGACGCTTGGACGGTCCCTCATGGTGTACAGAAGCCGGCCTCTTGCATGACAGAAGACGCTCCTCAATACTCCGGGCCAACTCTAGGCTCTGGTAGTAGTCAGTCGTACCGTTCGCCACTATAAGGATGCCAATGTCTGGAACTAGACCATGGCAAAACCTACGGGTCATCTTCTCTGGATCAGCAACCAGACTAGGAGCAAAACGGCTCAAGCGACTGAACTCTCCCGCATAGTCGTCAACAGAACGGTTCCCCTGCTGGATGTTCTGGAATCGTAGCCCCATGGCTACTCTAGCAGTGGTCGAGAAGAATTTCTTCTTGAACTGGATCTTGAACTGGTCCCAGGTGGCTCTACCTCTCGTGAACAACGGCTCATTCCTGAACCAGACTCCGGCTAAGTCTATCAGCAGAAATCCTGCTGCCTCGACCTGAAGGTCATCCGGCATCCTAACTCCCAGAAGCTTCCTCTCTACAGAATCTAGCCAGTCATCAGCTACTACTATGCCCTCAGTCCCTGAGAACTCCTTGGGATTCAGACCCATGAAGTCCTTGACTGTCCCCGCTCTCTGCCGTGGCTCTACATGTGGTGGGACCACGGGACGTCCCTCAGAACGCTCCATGCTCTGGCGGAGTAGGGTAGTCTGCTCCTGATGGATTGTTAGGAACCCCTGGATCAGTGTGAGCAGCTGGGTCCCGTCGAGAGAGACGGAAGCCTGGGTGGGTATAGTGATAGGGGGTGGTGGAAGTATCGGGTCCTGTCGGGCCTGGGATGTGGAAGGTGGTATCTGGGTCTGTGGATCTGTGGAGTGGGAGAATGTGGTAGGTGGAGGTGTATCAGTCAACCGGTCACCTGACTGGATATGGAGGGCCCCATTCTCGGGAGTAACATACTGGGACGAACGAGTAAGCACCATCTAAATTACACATAAAAAGACTTATAAGGACTTATTTAAAGCAAGCAATCATATGCAAGAAAATCTAATTATAATAGCAAACATGTGATGTATTTCCTATGTTGCAATCCTAGCATTCCTCTAAGTGTTCTAAGCGTCTTTCCTAATGTTGTCTAATTACCTTAAGTTTCTAATTGCAGGCATGCTTGGTACAATAACGTAACCAAACAGTTTAGTCAGGACCTGCATGGGCCACCACTAAAAATATGTCACGACCCGCTACCCAAATTGTTGGGCCAGGCCGAGTCATGTGTTGGCCCAATGATTGTATCATATTTTTGAATATGATTAATATGTTAAGTTTAGCATTTCATTATCACTAATCTTTATACTATCGCTATAGCATTTCTACTTATACTTATACCTTTGGTGATATGTGCCTATTGGTTTACATATTAGTGATATGAGCTTATCTATCTTAAATTTAATCGGGTTGCCAAAATCAAAACTATGTTTTTGATTGTGGTCATTCAATTAAGTTTAATCATTATGATATCACTAACATTTATGCTATCACTTTAGCACTTATACTTAAACTCAGCATTGTCCTAATGTGCATTCAACTTATCATACTTGCTACTATGTATATTGCTTTGTTCGCCTAACATGTATTTGTAGAAAAGTAATTTGCAAGATCAAATGTGGACATATGCTATGAAGAAATCATGGTGGGCCAAAGACGACGGATCCCACAAGATTTCTCTGAACCACCCGACGACATCTCTGGAGCCTCGCACCGGGGGTTCCGCTGCCCGGTCAGCGGTCGGGGGTCGAGGGGGCAGCGCCCCTCGTCGGGGGTTCGGGGGCGAAGCCCCCGAAAGGTATTCAGTTTTTACAAACTGGATATCTTTGGACAGCTGCCGCCAAGGGAAAAGCCAGCACCTTTCAAAGGAAGAAGCCAAGCCATGCCATCATCATTTCAAGACTCTGAAGAAGCCTGCACCTGTCTAAGTATATCTGGAGTCTGTAATGAGTCTTAGGAATAATTGTAAATACAAGAAATGGATGGCAAAATCGAAAGCTAGGGCAGAAATAAGCCCAGGATCATTTTTGGTGGATAAGCGGCATACCGACGGTATACCGGAGTATACCGACGGTATACCGGTTTTTGTTCACAGAAAGTTTCTGTTTACAAAACCGGCATACCGACGGCATACCGGATCATACCGACGGTATACCGCTTCCGAAACGTTGAAATTCTAACGGTCGGATTTCCAGCAATTAATGATCCCAACGGCTCTATTTCTAGCCGTTGCAATTCCAGACCGATATACCGCCGGTATGCTGGATCATACCGGCGGTATGCCGGTTCGTGGACTGAAAAGTTGCCTTGAGCTCTTTTCAATGCTTTGGTTATAAATAGCCTTAAACCCCTTCATTCAAGGTTGATGCTTTGAGCCTAAAAATTTCAAAACCACCAAAGCTTATCCACAAATTGTGTTAGAGTTATTGAGTTGAAAAGTGAGATCTTCATCCTATTATATAAGGAGATCAAAACCTATTGTGAAAGGTTGAAGTGGAGAGTCTTCGTATCCAAACTCTCGGTTGAAGTTGGGGAGTCTTCGTATCCAAACTCTCGGTTGAAGTCGGAGAGCCCTTCGGATTAAAGCTCTTGTGTAAGAAGTTGGCGAGTTCTTCGGATCCAAACTCGTGTGTAACTATTTGCTTAAATAGTGGATTAAAGCCGGAGAGAGTTCCGGGACTGGACTGCCTCTTAGGAGGATACCAGGATATATCGGGTGTCGGTATTATGTTTGCTTCTTCTCTTGCACTTATATTTTTAAATTGCCAATTAGCTTGTGCTAAGTGCTTGTTTAGTTAGCTTGACCCTATTCACCCCCCTCTAGGGTTCCTACAATTGGTATCAGAGCAAGGACTCTATTGTTAGGCTTAACATCCTTAGAGTAGATCCTTGTTATTTTTCTATGGCATCGTATTCCTCCTACTCCTCCTCCAATAAAGAGGGTTTTACTTCTAGTAGTATAGACAATCATGTTTCTTCTAAATGCAAGAAATGCTCTAAGTGGAAAGCCATGGCTAAACAATCCTTAGAGATTCTTGACAACCTTCATTCTACAAATGAAGAATTTTCTGAAAAGGTTGTTCATTTAGAAGAAGCTAATGAGTTATTGAGAAATGAAAACAATGTTTTATTATCTAGACTTGATTCTCAAAACTCATCATGTGTTTCTTTAAAGAGTTTGAATGAGGCTTTAATTTTGAAAATCAAATCTCTTTCCTCATCAATAGAAGATCTTAAGAGGCAAACTCATGAGCTAAATCATTTGCATGATTCTTCTATTGACTCTTTAAAGAAACAAAATGATAATTTTATTTCTAGAATTGTTTTATTTGAAAAAGAGAATAATGCTTTAAATGTTAAATTTGATTCTCTTACTTGTATGCATGATGATTTGATATTAGAACATGATATTCTTAAGACCAAATCCATGCATGCTCACTCTAGAGACATTCATCATTCTAGTATGTCACATGTTCATAACCATGCTCATTCTGATACATGTGCACACACTAGCATTAGATGCTTCTATTGCTCTCGTATTGGACACATGAGCTTTACATGCCCTATTCGTAGGACCTTTACTACCAATGCTAGAGTAAGTGCTATATGGGTCCCTAAAGCTAATAAATGTGGATCCAAGTTTATTTGGATACCAAAGTCTTCGCCTAATGTTGTAGGTGGAGCTTCTTATATCGGGACATAGCACCGAGGAGCGTGTTGGTGGTTGCAAAGCTCAAAGGTCATCTTCCAAGCAATCGCACCAACACAAGTGTGGCCACTAGAGCCACTTTGGTAATATGCTAAACGATTCTCTTTTAATGGTTTATATTAGTAGAATCTAGCATGTTTCTCCTGATGTTTTGCTACTAGCTCACATTGATATCCTTAGTTGCTTATTGTATAAATCAATGCGAGATATAATACTAGCATGCTTAGTTAATTCTCTTATTTTTTTCTTTTATCTAGCATGACTAGTTACTTAGCTTAAATGTTTAGTTCACACTTGTAGTTTATCACTCATTTTCTATTAAGTGTGACACATTTAATTTATGCATGCTTGTTATTCTTAATCTTTATTTATAAAGCATGTATATCACTCTAGTCCATAGGAGCTTGGTTTTTGATTTGAGTTAATATGATTTTAACTCTCCGTCTTTGAAGTTTTTGAAATAATTATTTCTTGCCGGTTTGTTTTTAATGTGTCTTATTTACTTTAAATCGGTATTTGCGAATATATGTGTTTAGCACAAGCTTCTTATTTAGCTTTTTGGTTGACTTTAGGGATACATGCTCTTAATTGATTTTTGATCTTTTCGTGTATGCCTATTCGTGATATATATATATATATATATAGTTTCATATATATAAATGATTCCTAGCTTTTGATATTTATTTGTTTTATATCTTTAAGTTGGGATGGTGAGAGAAAATATTTGTTTATGTATTGCACTTGACTATTTATGGAAGTTCTTTTAAGAATCACAAGGTTTTGTGTTTTGTCTTGTTTTTATAATTAACCTCCATTTTTAGTGCACATTTTCAAATCTATATCATCTATATATTTCTATTGTGCACTATGAAAGTTTTTGAAAATGATTTTTACTATCCTTAGCATTTAGCTTTTTTTTTGATCTTAATGATCTTTCTTTGCTCATTCCTTGGGTTATGCTTTCTTTTGAATTATTGTTGCCCAATGATGTTTTTATAGCACATGAGAATACATGTAATTGTTACATCATATTTCTCATGAATTTAGCTACTATGGTTTGAGCTTTTGTGTTGAGATTTTTTTTCATTTCTAGAGAATACACTTATTTTATAATGGCTATAGTATTTTGCATTCTCTAGATCGATCTATCATTTCATTATCTTGGGTTAATCTCAATACTTGGCAAAGAGATTTATTCTATTGTGTTTTCATGAACATCTCTTTTGTCCTTTACTCGATGAGAGTCTAATTCATGTACTTTGCTATCTTCTTGCTCTTATCATTGCTTAGTAAAGAGTCTATAAATCATTTTGATCATTCAAAATGTATGCCCTTAATTGAGAACTCTTTGCTTAAGCAAATTTTTTTTTTTTGTTAGTGACTTAAGAATTAATGAGCACATTTATCTTGTTAATGGCTTCTCTCATTAATCTTATTTGGATTATATAGTTTGCTTATTTGTGATATAATATTAAGCTATATAATTTTGGCTCACTTTCACACATCTAGCTATATTCCTATACTTCAATCTATATATGATATGCTAGTTTACAAAAACAAGATTTGTGATATACTTATCTCTAAAACTAGTTTTACAAATTCTTTATTGAATCTTGTTTTCTCTTAGAGGTTTGTGATTCCTTGTTTTAACTCTCTTCCATAAATAGTCATTAGCAAGTCTCTCTTAAATTTCTCTCACTTTTGAGTCATGATTTTATCGTATTATCATTTACATCTCTTCTTTATTATGTTTGCAATCATTTAAATGAGAATGACTCTTTTCCATATTTTTCATTGTTTTATGAGATTTTATCATAAATATGGACTTGGAATTTTCTTTATGAGATTTGTTGGATCATGTTTAAATTTATTTATTTCTATTGATAAAAGATCCTAATGGTTGGAGTAGTCCTAAACTATCAAATTTTGTAAATGTCAAGTTAATTTATTACTCTACTTTGACTACTCATGGTTTATCACATATGACCTTTGCTATTTGAACTTTATTGGTCTTTCATTTAGAAGTAGCAAAGTTTGGATATTACCCGGTTGATGGGTACATATGTGATAAAACATACCTAGTCCATGCAAAGCAATAAATTGGTTGATTATTTCTTAATTAGATAATCATGGACATGATATTTTGAGATTCATTTTTCTTTATTTTTGAGCTATATTATGTCTATCATCATGATTGTTCTTAATTGACTTTTTTCTTTTTCATGATGACATTTTCTCAAAAGATTACATACATTGATCTATCATATTTAAATATGAGATTCTTCTATATAGACTAATGTATGCCATCTTTTGATTATATGTACTTTATTGGAATATTATTTTGATTTCTCATCTTTAGTGGCTATTAATTGGTTATCTTTTCTTGACTAAAGATGATATTTTTCGTCTTTTGACGATATTGTAGCCTTATATGCATCGAGCAAGGGGGAGAAATCCATAGTTGATTTACCCCTAGATCTTTTAGTTATATATTTTATGCTATAAGTGCTTTGGAACTATATACGCATATTTTGAGGGGGAGCAAATCAATTGATTCAATTTATTTATACCCTTTAATATGTCGTATACCTAGTTCATCATGGACCCATATTTACTTCTATTTTATATCTTATTGATTGAGGTCATGATATTTTTATTTTGAAGGGTTTATGAGAGTGTATGTAATTGTCCTTATTATCTTATCTCTCTCTTTCATATGGGTTAAATATGTCATCTTGCTAATATTAACTTTCAGATCTTATCTTGATGAATATTATGCTTTCGTTGATTTGGTTTTTCTTTCATGCTTAATTGATTTGGCTTTCCTTGTTGAGGACTTATCCAAAATTTATGATTTTTATCTACTTTGGTAGTACTTTGAGGGGGAGCATTCAAGTCGACTGAATTTCTCCTTCTCAAGTATTTTTTCTCCTTTACCTTCATGTTTATCTAAAGGGTATTCATATAGCATGATAAGGTAATTGAGTTCAAATGCATGAACTTGGATAAGCATATAGATCTTGCAAATAATGAGATCACTTTATATCAATTGCAATATTTTACATTGATCATTCTTTTATTTTGTTCCACTATTTATTTGTGGACAATTATGATTATTAATGGTTTCTTTGATCAATGTTTCAAGTTTACATCTTTTCAATTGGTATCAAGTTTATTTAATTTCATATCTCAATTGGTATCTATTAGTTGCAATTATCTATTCTTCATGGCTTTTGTTTGAAATCCTTTATTTCATAGTTCCTTTCCAAAACTGGAGCAATATTTCATATCCTATTGTGTTTTGGATTTATTCCTTGGATTTCAAGTTGGTAAACTACTTATTTCTTGCTTTTCAAATACTTTTAGTTTTACCAACCATATTGTGTTTTGACAAGCAATTTTTTATTTAGTACTCTACACTTGTCTTTACACACTTCTCCCATTGTTTTTCATTAGTATATCTTGATCATGATTGTCTATAACTTCCCCATGCTCTGATTTCTATGCTTGAGATTGATTTCATTGTATCTCTTAGTACGGGGGAGCCTATTTTTGATCATGTCAAAGGGGGAGAAGTAAGTTTAAGTATGCTTTTATAAGTAATCTAAGTAGTATGCTTTTAGTGATATTGCTTATGTCCTTTGTATATTAGTGATACATGCATCTATTATGTCTATACTAAACTTAACCGATTTGCCATAATTAAAAAGGGGGAGATTGTTGGCCCAATGATTGTATCATATTTTTGAATATGATTAATATGTTAAGTTTAGCATTTCATTATCACTAATCTTTATACTATCGCTATAGCATTTCTACTTATACTTATACCTTTGGTGATATGTGCCTATTGGTTTACATATTAGTGATATGAGCTTATCTATCTTAAATTTAATCGGGTTGCCAAAATCAAAACTATGTTTTTGATTGTGGTCATTCAATTAAGTTTAATCATTATGATATCACTAACATTTATGCTATCACTTTAGTACTTATACTTAAACTCAGCATTGTCCTAATGTGCATTCAACTTATCATACTTGCTACTATGTATATTGCTTTGTTCGCCTAACATGTATTTGCAGAAAAGCAATTTGCAAGATCAAATGTGGACATATGCTATGAAGAAATCATGGTGGGCCAAAGACGACGGATCCCACAAGATTTCTCTGAACCACCCGACGACATCTCTGGAGCCTCGCACCGGGGGTTCCGCTGCCCGGTCAGCGGTCGGGGGTCGAGGGGGCAGCGCCCCTCGTCGGGGGTTCGGGGGCGAAGCCCCCGAAAGGTATTCAGTTTTTACAAACTGGATATCTTTGGACAGCTGCCGCCAAGGGAAAAGCCAGCACCTTTCAAAGGAAGAAGTCAAGCCATGCCATCATCATTTCAAGACTCTGAAGAAGCCTGCACCTGTCTAAGTATATCTGGAGTCTGTAATGAGTCTTAGGAATAATTGTAAACACAAGAAATGGATGGCAAAATCGAAAGCTAGGACAGAAATAAGCCCAGGATCATTTTTGGTGGATAAGCGGCATACCGACGGTATACCGGAGTATACCGACGGTATACCGGTTTTTGTTCACAGAAAGTTTCTGTTTACAAAACCGGCATACCGACGGCATACCGGATCATACCGACGGTATACCGCTTCCGAAACGTTGAAATTCCAACGGTCGGATTTCCAGCAATTAATGATCCCAACGGCTCTATTTCTAGCCGTTGCAATTCCAGACCGGTATACCGCCGGTATGCCGGATCATACCGGCGGTATGCCGGTTCGTGGACTAAAAAGTTGCCTTGAGCTCTTTTCAATGCTTTGGTTATAAATAGCCTTGAACCCCTTCATTCAAGGTTGATGCTTTGAGCCTAAAAATTTCAAAACCACCAAAGCTTATCCACAAATTGTGTTAGAGTTATTGAGTTGAAAAGTGAGATCTTCATCCTATTATATAAGGAGATCAAAACCTATTGTGAAAGGTTGAAGTTGGAGAGTCTTCGTATCCAAACTCTCGGTTGAAGTTGGGGAGTTTTCGTATCCAAACTCTCGGTTGAAGTCGGAGAGCCCTTCGGATTAAAGCTCTTGTGTAAGAAGTTGGCGAGTTCTTCGGATCCAAACTCGTGTGTAACTATTTGCTTAAATAGTGGATTAAAGCCGGAGAGAGTTCCGGGACTGGACTGCCTCTTAGGAGGATACCAGGATATATCGGGTGTCGGTATTATGTTTGCTTCTTCTCTTGCACTTATATTTTTAAATTGCCAATTAGCTTGTGCTAAGTGCTTGTTTAGTTAGCTTGACCCTATTCACCCCCCTCTAGGGTTCCTACATCATGCCCAGCCTACGTTGAGATAAAACGTAGTAAGCTGTTCTAAAGACAACAGGATAAGACTAAATGTGCTAACAGTTCTATAAGTGAAAAAGAATCATAAATGCTCCAAACACAAAAGTCGTCGTATATAGTAAAATATCCAAGTACAAGTAAACTGAAATGTAAAACTGGATACATGTCCAGTTACAAAATGATATAGTCTAATACATGTCTACTCTCAAAAGTCTAAGTAAACAAAAGACAACTAGGCGAGGATCCCCGCAGGAACATCCTCGTAAAGCAGAGCCGGGTCCTCGGCAGTATCTCCATAGTATGAGTCGCAGAGTAACTCCTCCTCAGTAAGGACACCTACAACGTTATCCTGTCAGGACGGAAGCAAGTACTAAATCTAGCAAACTAGCATATGAAACAGGGAAATGAACATGAGAATGAACATGTGAGGAATAACTGGAAAGCATGGCATCACATAGTCTATCATGGCAAGGACACATATGTCATAGAGACAGATGTATATGTAATGTTTAAAACTGTAGCAAGTACGTGATCGGTCAATAGATGTACAATGTACTGTGATACATGTAAATAAAATGTACATACGTACAAGTCAACAGGCATAGGTGTACATCCGTACAGAAATGCGGGATAATGGCCTGCGGCAAGGTATGCATATAGAATGCGACCGAGCTCGCTACTGTAGGGGGGTCGTGATCACGTACAATACTATCAGTTTCCCCATAACCCATATTCTAATCATGTGAGAGATACATCAAGACTGTTCTAAGCATGGTAGTAACTGGAAGGGCAACATGTAGAGATCTAACTTGCTATCCCAAGGATCAGCATATAACATGGTAGGGTTTGCAGTTCATTTATGTGACAATATGTAAAGTTCGTAGAAAGTACTTGCCTCTAGCAAAGCAAAACAAAATAAGCTGCGATAATAGTGCTATGGATGTCCAGTAACTCGTCGCTGTAGAAGTAAAATATAATAACTTAGTTTTACACTAAGCTAAATCACTAGGACACTAATTGGTACGACACGACTTGTGACTGGATACCTAGCCAAAATGATGACTTGGCATAGGAGACCAATGTTGGATGACACACTATGTTAACTAACTTTCTAGGGTCTTTACACTAGTGAGGGATGGGGTTCAATACGACTAAAACTCCAAATAACACAAAAAGCTACAAGTCGTAATTAATCAATAAATAAATCAAAAGATCATTGTGTTCTAACAATTCTTAAAGTAGACAAAAAGCCTAGTTTTGCATAAAACAAAGTACCAAAACGATCCTTGCTAACTATAGAAATTTATTATAATTTTTCTGGAATTTATTAACCAGTACAAATATTTTATAAAAATCAGTTTTCCCAAGTATACAGAAAATGAGTTTTGGTTTCACATGCCAAACTAGTGGCAAAACAGTAAATTAAATACTACAAAAATTATACTAAATTAGCTAACTTAACATAGTATCTAAAAACTATTTTTCCATAATTTTAGCAATACTTTAAGTATTTTTAGAAAATCAAAAACAGCAATGCACACAATAATTAATTATCTGCATATTTTGTCCATGTATATAATTTGAACCAAAGTTCAAATACAGGACCCAAGGCATGAATCAAGTCCAATATGACTTGTACAGGTCTTGAATGTGTGAAAACACATTTGGGCCCAAAAACCCATGCTAGGCTTGGACACCAAATGGTTGCAGTAATTTAAATACACAAAAATACAAATTGATAAAAGTGCAAAGTAAATATTATTATTTTAATAAGGCAAAATTATACATAGTAGTTACAAAAGTATGACAACTTATTTTATAAAGATAATTTACACTAAGTAAAGTAAAACACATATATAAAAGTACATCTACAATATTTATATTTATACATAAATTTATAGATATTTATATCAAGGATATATATACATCCATATATTAAAAGTTACATATATATATATATGTAAGGAAAATAATTAATTTATAAAGTATATATATAATGTTTATATACAAATATATATATATATATATATATATATATATATATATATATATATATATATATATATATATATATAGAAAACATTTGATAATAAAGTGTATAAATTAATATATATACACACATGATAAATATATACATATATACATATATGTATATATATATAAATACTAACATATATACATATAATTTACTAACTATAAAATATATACATATATACATATACTGTTAAAACAGTATATATACATATATACTAATATATATATATATATATATATATATATATATATATATAAACAGCAAAAGAAGAAGAAAAGAAAAAGAAAAAAAAAAGAAAAGGAAAAGAAAAAGAAACAACAGCAACACAGGAGGGCTCGAACCCGAGTCTCTGGAAGAGGGGGGGTTTCTAAACTGTGCGGGCTAGCCAGTAGGCCAGTCCGGCCGATCTGTTAGGTAAGGGGGTTTGATTAATTTATTTCAGTCTGGTTTTTAATGGGTCTAAACCCGAAAAGTCCATTCGTTGCGTCTCTGTGTCCAGACAGTTTAGGACACGAGTACACACGAGTCCTGTGTCCTGGGCGTGCACGATGCGCACGAGTCCAGTTGGCCGTGTCCGAGCTTACCATTAGGTTCGTCGGGACCAGGCGAGTCCGTGTCCGCGTACACGTGACACAAATCGAAGGGAGGAGGGTGTGACACGTACGTGTCCGAAGTCGGGCTGCTGTCGAGGAGGCGATCGACGGCTGGGGGCGTCAGGACGACGGCACTTGGGTGGCGCTAGACGCGGCTCGTCGAGGCGGACGTGATGGTGGTGGTGGTTGGCCGTGAGGGTTTGTGTAGGGGTGGGGGTGGTGATCGTCGGAGTTAGGGTTCCGACGGGAAAGAGTGGGGAAGAAGGTGGGTTTGCGGTGGTCGTGGTGGTCGATTAGGGTTAGGGTTGAGTCTGGGGAGAGGAGGAGAGTTTAAATAGGGGTTCAAGGTCGGTCGGGGAGCTGTGTGCTGGCCGGAAATGGCGGGGGCAGTCGCCGGTCAGCCGTCGGTCGTCGGGCAGGGGGGTGGGTAGGAAATTAGCACTTAGGTCCTTGTAATTTAGGTAATTGCAAATAGGTCCTAACAGTGGGTAGCTGCAAATAGGAATTTGCATAACCCACCCCGCACAGTATATGTGCAAAATAGAATTTGCACATAACAAATTATAATTGCAAAACGATATTAAGACAATCTAATTAATTGCAAAAGTTAATTAAAACATTTTTAGAAAATTGCAAATTAATATTTTAATATATAAAACTCATTTATAAATCATTTAAAAATTCTAGAAAAAATTCCTAAAAATTATAATAATTATTTTAAGGCCATAAATGACATAAAAAATTAATTAACACTAATTTAACTAAAATTTGAAAAAACAGGGGCTTACAGACGCGGCGGCGAAGCATTTGGGAGTAGATGGAGAGTGGGTCGGTGGAGATGGCGGTGGCGATGTTGAAGGAGAAGGGGTTGGGGTTGGTCATGGCGGAGAAGAAGGAGGCGGCGAAGGAAGGGTTGGAGTCGGTGGCGCGGTGGAGGGGTTGCTTGCGACGAAGGGGTTGCAGAAGAGGCCGGCGACGACGACGTGGACAAGGATGGAGCTGAGGCGGCGGAGGGAGGGGCGGTGCAAGAGGAGCTGGAGATGGGGTGCCGTTGGAACAACCGGTTGCTCCGCATCCAACATGGAACCTCCTCCTCTCTTATAGAGAGGGGGGCAATTTAGTCCTTTCATCATCGTTGAACCAAAGCACATGGGTCGGACCAAAAATCTACTGTACTTTATATATATATATATATATATATATATATATATATATATATATGTGAAAGTTGATTACAATATTAATTGGTTCATTTATCCTAATAATCACCAAAAAAATTTATTAAAAAAAAAATAAAAAATTACACAATGAAATAACTCACCAATTCCGTGACGATCATCCTGAATGAAGCAAACTACGTACTCTTTGAACAAACCTTCTGCTCTAACTATCTTGATGTGCGAGCCTCCGTACAAACCACAAACTTTTTCCTAGATTTGTATAAGATTGTTTCCTCGCATCTCCTTGATCAACAATCACTTTGACAATCCCCTTAGCCTCCGTTAAATAGATTAGGGTTAAAAAAAATTCTAAATCAACCACAACATAATCCTGATGTCTTCTGGACAGAATAAGAGACCATATATCAGCCGGTACACCATCAGATGTACAGCCGCTGCTATTTTTGCTATGTTTGAGTCCGAGTCAGCTACCAATAAGCAAGAACTTGTTCGTATAGTAATTTATTCCATTTCAAATTCAAATAATATTTCATTAGTGCAATTTTCTTCAAAATGACCACCACTGTCATCAAACAATGAAAGGATGAATTCCTTGGCTACGTAGAATACTGTCAAGATAAGTAACTGGAATGATAATTAAGCTGACTTTGGTTATCAATTTGTCATTGTCATTAAGAAGCAAACAGAAAATTAAGCTCTACAACATATATACTTCTTAACGTTGTTCAACGTTGTTGTTATAGGAAGAGAGACCTTCAACAAGATTTTTTTTTTTTTTTTATCAATCTGAATCAAGATATACATGGTCATTCATTTCTCCAAAACATTTTTGGAGTTGCTCGATGCTCACTTACTATCGCTCAATTATGATCGATCAAGCTAATATCAATTGTGAAATGTGGGAATATTTCATATTCGGGTCTTATCTTGTAGAATCCACTTGCAGACGCATTTCAGTTTTGTAGAATTCTTATCCTGAGGAAGAGTTTAGGTGCCACCAACCTCATGATCCCGGGGGCAGGGGCAGGGGCTGTTTGGTTGGCAAAGTACGACAAAGTCAAAAAAAATTCGAAAATCTACATTTTGCGTACACATTACGGTAAAGTGAAACGAAGTGTAGCAAAATAAAAATTCATTGTTTGGGTGCTTTGAAGAAATGGAGTTTAGAAGTGAACAATTCTAAAATTTGGTGTCCGAGTGATTGTTAAAATGAGTGAAAAAGTTTAACTTTTTTGAGTTTTTATTATTTGAAAAGTGTTATAGAAAGGATGTAGAAAATTCAACGAAACGTACGGAGTGAGAATGAAAAAATTTCCACTTCGAAGAAAAATAGTTTCGATTAGCGACAGACAAGATTTATTGTTCATGTCACTTCATAGTAAATCTTGTCTACAAATCCTCCAACCAAATGCATGAAGTAGTCCCAAATTCGAATTTGGACCGTCCCCAAATATGCAAACCAAACCGCCTAGATCATGCTATTTTTAAATCAAGTAGTCCTAAGGAAGAGTTAAGGTACCTACCCACCTCATGATGCCACTTAGGCCAATTAACGATTCGGATCTTGCTATTCTTAAATCAAGTAGTTCTAAGGAAGAGTCAGGTGCTACCAACCTCATGATGCCACTTGGGTCAATTAACGATACAGATCATGCTATTAGTTCCCTTAACACATGCAAGAAGCTTATCGAGATCGAAAGATTCTCTTACCTAATGTGACTGACCGTCACTGCAGACTACCAAAAAAAAAAGAAAAAAAGAAGAAGATAATACTACAAGTTATTTTAAGATTAGCAGGATTTTAAATAGAAATAATCTAAGCAACCATCGGCCCTTTAGAGTTAATTTGAATACCTATGTGTCCATATTACAATGTATAAAAGTAAGAAATTGCGAATATACTCGTAATCTTACAGTTTGGGCTGGGTACCGACCGGCCTAGGGATAAATTTGACAAGATTTTGAACTTGGACAACCCTCTCCATCAGTGTTCTAAATGGCGGCCGCCCCTAGGCGGTAGGTGGTCTCTCTCTGTACCACTTTTCGGTAGGCGGTGGAGTAGGCGGCCAACGGAGGTTGGCGGTATAGGCGGAGGTGAGACGGCGTAGGCGGACGCCTAGGCGGAGGTGAGGCGACGTAGGCGGACGCCTAGGCGGAGCAATACCTAACAAGATATTTTGGCCAAAAATATTTTGTAAGAATTATGGATATATCATTCACTTTTACAAAACTAAAGCTTTATAAATCTTCGTTCTACAACTTAGTTATGAATGGAACACCCTTAAAATATGCATACTATGCAAAAAATAGTAAAAGATGCTCAAAACGTATCGACCGCCTAGGCGGTAGGCGGACTCTCTCCGTCGCACACCCACCTACCACTGTTTAGAACCTTGCCCTCCATAGGACAAACCCTCTAGTCATCTTGTTTTCTTAGGACTGTTCGAGTCCAAACCCAACTTAAACCAATATCTTTTCAATAGAGATGAAATAGGGACAAGAACAACCAAAATTAGCTTCGGCTAAGACAACTTAACCCTCCGGACCGCCCCTGGGTACCATAACCAAGTTGGAAGGAAATGGTCAAGTTCTCTTAAACTGGTAAAAAAAAAAAAAAAAAAAACCAATCGAACAGATAATGCACTCCAACTTTAGACCATTCCAAGAGTCAAAGAAGCATTCCCTCTTTAAAGACTGTTAACATGCTTTTTCCAGCTTTTGTAAGCTCAAAAATCCTTTGTTTCTCAAGCTCCCAAAAGACTTATGTCCCCTACCCTACCCACAACAACATCTGTCATTTTCTGGCCTTTTATGACCTCAAAGATGTATAAAGAAAGAAACATGGACGCAAACCCAAGTTAATACTCAAATGAATTTTTTCCCTTCCCAGAATAAAACCAGCTAACAATGCCATTGTGAACATTAAAAAGAAAAGAAATGTGTATGCAACTCTTCAGACTCTCCTTTTTCTGTACTATAAAAAAACATGAAAAGATGAAATGTACAAATGATTATTTCTGTTGGTAATCATCATCCTAACACAGCCTCATCCTACAAAATACAAGAAAAGAATTTCCTACAACTTGTTCAAAGGAATAGCTATTGGGAATCATAGTTAATGTATATGAGTACTACACCCACTTGGTTCTTATGACAGCTCCCCAAAGAATCCTTCCATCTGAGAGTTATAATTCCCCTTTTGTTAGCTTAATGGATTCGAACTTTGGCGGCTATCGACTGATTACTTGTAGGGAGGGACCTCTTCTGGGGCTTCAAGAGTGCGAAACAAGCCGGTGGTGCAGTATAATTAGTCATTTATTTAGTCCATCTGTTTCTTCAACCGCGACAAAATCACGATGGTCAAATATCCTGTTAAAATCAAAGGATATTAGGATAAAAATTAAGACGCCCGTACCTGAAGTTACAGGAAAGAGTATGCTAAGATTTGATTTGGAGAGGAAAAACAAAACAAGAAAAAGAAATTCTCTAAATTAGTGGTCAATATATGAAATCAATACTGAAGTTGAATGAAGGTTAAATTGTTCTTTGTTGATTTCTAGTGTACATTGTGAACAGATCCAATATGTTCAGTCCCATTATGAGGATACTGATTTAAGATGGTCACCTGTATGTTTGTGGGGATCGTTGTCCTTCGAATTGAAGTCCAAGAAGAGGGTTTGGTGCTCATCTTTGGCCATGGAGAAATACAAGACGGTCCTGATTAATCAACAGAACATCAGAAGTTTGAATTAGACTTTTAACAACTAAAGGACTCTGATGTCGTCTACTGGTCAGTTTGTAGATGTTTAGTAAAGCCTCTTTTACAATATTCATGGCAAGTTGTAAGACTAATTAATCTCTCTAAAATCCAAGAAAGCGCACCTTCTTGGTCTGACCCAGCTTCCGCCTTCAGAAGAAACTGAGTTCAGTGTATCCATTTGAGTATGGCAAGAGTTCTTCCACCTCTATTCGGGAGCTCAAGCAATTTGAGTTCTTCCGCAATCGACTTCGGTTCATCAGTTCCACCTCGGCTGTAAATATGCCGTACACTGGTCTGTGGTCAGAGAATCTTGATTCTCCGCGGACATAAGACATCTGATTGAGGCCTCTTCCGTACCACAGGATGCGATCACACCTTCGAACACAAACAATGAGGTAAGGAAACACTATAACAGAACATAAGCAAACAGTGTTTTGCTACAGGTTGTAGTCTCAAAGTCTCTACCAAGCTGGTGTTCGCCTTTTCTCTTTCGGATGCAGGTCATCACCAGCGTATCGATCCGAGTTATTCGAGTACTTGTACGTTGGAGGAAAATATATCCTTCCTTCACTCCAACCCTGAAAGACGCGGCCACATCTTTGTTCTATCCGAAGCTGTCGACAGAAAGCAATCAAAGATTTGCACGAAATCCTTAATAGTGGATAAAGAAAAAGAAGAGTTGAAGAATCATGGCTTTCAGTGAACAAGAAGAAATCTTTAACCTTACTTCAATATGAAAAAGGAAAAGTAAAGAAGCATAGAAACATCTACTGAGACTGTTAGTTCAAATAAAAAGAACAATCACCTGGTCCTTTTTCAACAGATCTCTCCAGTTGTGCATCTCCACAAGTGCTTTTGCAGATCGATACGAAAGGGCAATTCGGTAATTCAGATCCCCGAGCCATATTATTCGACTACAATAGGATAAAGGGAAGATGAACTTACATGACTGAGAAATACAACAACATTTTTTAAAAATTAAGAGATTGTTGAGATTATAAAGGCGGCACGAACTTACTCATGCTCAAGGATTGTTTCAGGTGACTTCACATCAGTGATACCATGAACCCTAGGGAACCTCGTCTTCCTCAGGATCTCCATGACATCCGAATTCCTTCTCAGTTCATCACCCTCTTTCTGGCCTGAGGTCAAATGGCAACAGATGAAGCAGAATGTCGTTTGGTGCAACGACATGCTGATCGATATCGAACCCTGTGAGCCACAGAATCATCCTCTCTTAATGAATGTGGAAGAAATATTCACAGTGAGAAAACCACAATGAATGTGTGCATAAATTACTTGCAAGGACACTAGCATCCACTAACAACAAATAGGAATGTAGAGCATAAATTTGAAACTGGATTGAAGTAAAATACCTTGTTCCCTAGATAACCCATCAATCCCCTGCCTACACAAGAAACCTTCATGTTCTTCACATCATCTCTTATCTCGCTACGCACCCAGACCGTGAGAAATATCCCGACCATTTGCTTGCTCGCCACCAAACAATATCTGAATCGACAAAGAATTAGAAAATACGATATAAATGAAATAGATAACGATTTTTGTAAGTTGAGTAGGTTGTAACATCATGTACGATAAAATGAAACTCTCGAGGAAGACTACCTAGAGTTCCCTGCTGGCCGATCCCTCTCCTCCATGGCACTGGGCACACCGTAACCATAAGAAGATATCGGAGAAAAGCCAGTGTTGGGAGAATACCCTACAACGTTTTCATCGTCCGAGGAGCCTCCCCATCTAAAATTGGGATCGCAATCACTCGGCCTGCTTCCGAATGTGACCCTGTCGCAGACACTAAACCTGCGGTCCAACTGAGGTTGCGGCATCATCATCATCATATCCCCATCCATCCTCATACTCCGACTCAGAGACTGGAACGAACGGCGGTGGAAGAAGGAGGAGTTCCTCTGCCTCGTGGACGACCCCTCAAAGTCATCATCGATCTCCACGATCGGGTCAGGGACAGGGGATGGGGTGTGGTAGCTGGCATTGCCGATGGCCCCGGGTAGATTGTTAAGAGTCTTTCTAATGAGGGACACCCATTTCCTGGCCGGGGCATTGTCTTCTGTGCCAAGAACATTTCCGGCATTCAGAGGAACAATCTCTTGGAACCTGAGTAAAGATTGATGCTCTAGAGTTACAAATTGTCGAAGAACTTCGAGTATCGGAGCTATAACTAGAACAAGGAAAACAAGAAATTACCCCAACACATATATATCAGCAGGGGGCGAGGCATGGAGCCACTCTTCAAGATTCAAGTAACTTGGTGGGGATTTTCCACCTACATTCCATGTTGCAACAAAGACACTAACAATAGCAAAAACAACATCTAAAATGTTAGATTTAGCTAATGGAAGAGGGGAAAAAAGACTAATTCTAAAGGCTAACAACTTTTACTTGGGGCTAGCCCTAGGACTGCCAAATTTGAATATTAAGATAGACCGTGAACGAAGTTGACAGTCCTCCTTAATGTTAGGACTGCCAATTTTGTTGGCAGTCCTAATAGGCTGCCCCGGAGTAAAATGTGGATTGCCTTTAGAATTAGCCAAAAAAATAAAAAAAATTATCAAGCAAGTTTCAAGAAATCAATTTGAGGTACCTGTAGTCCTGAACATCTGTAACTTGAGCAGCATCAAGATCATACCTCCCCCTCCCAACTCTCTCTGGGTTCCTCTTGGAAGAAGAATTCTCTGAGGTTTCCAATGATAATGTACAATGTGAGGGGAAATGATGGGCAGCATATAATTTCAAAGGAATTTTGTGGAAAGAATAAAAGAAGGGTGTGGTGGTGGCCCAAAAGTACTAAGAAACACTGTAACCTGTTCTGCTTTTCTTGACTGTGCATGACTCCCTCTCTGAGAGGCTGGTCCTTGGTTGTTGTTGATGTTGTTCTTCACAATCACATTCTGAAAAAATAAAAAGAACAGACAGTTTAAAGAAAGAAAAAGAAGAGAGGAAAAGAAAAGGCTGGGTTTTCTTGTACTGTTGTGTGCATCACTGCCAAGAGCTTGAACAACCCAAATAAATAAAAGAAGAGAAAAGAAAAAGCTTGTATAATTCAACAATAAAAGAAACTTGTGATAAAATCATTCAGGACTCCAGAGAAATTTGAAGCAACAATTCAAGAAAAATAGAGGAAGGCAGACCTCTGCCAACAACATTATCTGCATGGAAGTCCTGAGCTTTGCTCTTGATATTGAACCATTTCCTGACCAAGCTCTTGGACCATGACAGCTTCACCAAATTGAACGCAAAATCAGCATTCTCAGAAACAAAAAAAAAAAAAAAAACACACACACACACAAACACCTATGTGAAGAAATTGAAGGAATGTACCTTGCTCTTCTTAGAATTCACATCTCTCATCGTTTCAGAAATCCTTCATACAGCTAAAAGAATTCTTGCCCCCTCCCCTGAAGGGAAGCTCTAATCCAAACGTGGAGCAGCCAACATGGAGAAAAAAGATGCCAACTTTCTTCCAAAACTAAACCAAAGATTGGATCTTTCCTTGTGTTTCTAGTAACATATGGAGATTGAAGACATGGGCAGGGAAGCAAACAAGAAAAAGATCCCAACTTTGTTCCGAAACTGTGCTAAAGATTGGATCTTTGGCTCTGTTTGTGGCAGTAGATGGAGATTCGGGAGATGGGCAGTTGAGCAAACAAGGCCCCTTGAGTTAACTTAGATTTTGAATGGGGAGTGGAGAAACCAATGTAGAAGAAGAAGAAGACTGAGAATGGTCTCACTAAACTAGTAGTAAACCACAGCAACCAATCTGAGGAAGAGAACAAAGTGCTCGCTCTCTCTCTCTCTCTCTCTCTCTCTTCTCTAGGCCTTTAACCCAAAATCCAAGGCAGGCCCCAAAAACAGGGCAATGCATATATATATATATATATATATATATATATATATATATATATATATATATATATATATATATACATTAAAAATATTTTCTTTTGCTTTTTTTTTGAGTGGAAAATAGAGAGCTTATTATTGTAACAGAGAGAGAGAGAAGAATAACAATAGAAAAATAGGGCTGCCCGGAAGAGCTGCCCGGGCCCAGCAGCTCTGCAGGATCTGAACTTGGCCCACCTGCCCGGGGTCAATTTGGATGTACCATTTGGTCTTCCCATGGGGCATGGGGGCAGTGCTAGTAGAAGAAAGCAGTTAAAGGAGAGAAAAGAGAGAGAGAGAGACAAGTTTTATTTATTTATTTATTTTTTGTATATTTAATGTAATAGCTATTTTAATTTTGTATTAAAGTATTGGGTTTTTTTTATGGTTTGTTGGGTTAATAATCTTGGACAAAGAGGAATGTTTGGGTTTTAGATTTTGCATGGGGAAGCGAGGGGCTTTCTAGGGTTTTGGAGTGAGCTTAGGGCTACTACTACTATTCTTCTTATTCTTCGTTCAATTCTTTCAAGGAGTAGAGTTTAAGCTTGGATTCCTAGGAATTGGGGCTAGTTGGGTTAGGCTACGTTGAGTCAACAAAGAACATTTATGAACAGTGACCAAGTCTAGATTGTGCTGATCTATGCTTCTGCCTGGTTTGTACACAACACCTAGCCATGATTCTTGGGCTCCTTGGTGCGTTCTTGCATGCATTTGTAACGCTCTAGGCCAACACCTACTTGCTTGGGTTGCACTTCGTTTAGGAACTTGCTTGTGAGCATAATGCATGTAATGGACCACTTTAGGGTCATGAATCAAGCTATGCAGCTCGTAGTCGAAGATGGAGTCGGATGGCCCAATTAGGGAAAGTAAATTTGTGCGAGAACCAATGCAAGTATGGTTAAAAATAAAGGTTATGTTAATATGTACGTTTGATTAAATGTACGTTATGAATACGTCCACCAACATATTTATCAAATAGTATAATTCCTATCCCTGTCGGTTTGGTTGAACGATAATTTTGTAATTTTGGTTAGACAAACTGAAAAAACGACTATATCTATCTAGATACTATTAAACCAAAAGTAAATGAACTCCAGAGTCGTCTCTGAACGTGTGTTCATACAAAGGTGTAGGTTAAGATAAAGGTTGAGACAAAAATGGATGTGTACCTGCAACGGAGATAGAGTTGGAGCCAATGTTTATCCTTCGAGTCCGAATCAGAGGCAAATGGAAGTAACTCTTTTTTTAGTAGAGACCCCATGTTGTAACTACTTATTCTATAATCCAACTTACATATATAGATACTCATCATAATTTTATACATAAAAGGGTAAATTAATATTTAGACCATGAATTTTATATCAGTTTAGAGTTTAAGTTCTAAGATTTGTCCAATTGAAAGGGTTATTTAGTATCAGGGTCTCACATAATAGTGGATATTATAGTTTGGGTCTCGAAATTGTCCAATGTTAGGATTTTGGTCTCTAAATTATTGTTCATTAGCCTACGTGAATAGTAATTTCGAGACCTAAATTCTAATATCCACTATTATGTGAGACCTTAATTCTAAATATCCCAATTAAAAATTTTGAAGCTTATTATTTTTTTTTTTTTTTTTTTTTTTTTTTTGCCATTATATCTTGAACATGAGTACAAGTGCAACAACTAACCCATGCAAAAATGGATGGTATAATGGAAAAAAAAGTAAACCAAAAATAAAAATTCATGGTCCAAAATTTCAATTTGACAAGTAAAGACTTGAACTCTAAATTGATATAAAATATATGGTCGAAACGTTTATTAGTCATATATAAAAGGCTTAATGTCAACTTGATAATAACAACTATCCTTATTATTCAACTCGATACATTAGACTTTTTTTTTTCCAACAACTTATATCTAAAAAGGACCAAAACATCTGTGTCCATTTTCATCTCTCTTTCTCTTCTCCCACGTGGTGGTGGTGGTAGTTGGGTGGTGTGTGTGTGTGTGTGTGTGTGTGTGTGTGTGTGTGTGTGTGTGTGTGTGTGTGTGTGTGGGGGGGGGGGGGGGGGGGGGGGGGGGGGGGGGGGAGGAGGAGGAGGGGCAACTCGAGGGGGGTGGGAGAGAGGGGTTTGTGGTGGAGTTGGAGGGGCAAGATACCAAAACACCGTTGTAGATAATAAAAAAAAAAATTAACAACTGGTAGAGTCAAAAATCTTCGCCATCCGTTATGAATTACTACCACGTATTTATGAATTGTCATACACACATAAGCGATTATTTTTTGGACGCATAACAGCAACGGCCGGTTAAGTTGGACTCCAATATTCGAGGTATGAAATATAAATTTATAATAAAAAAAAAGTATTTTATGTTAATTAACAAAAGTAAGATGTTGTCTGTGTTTGGCCAATTTTGCGTTGGAGGCTGTGTCCGGTCCAGTGGACGGCGGTCTTATTCCCGCACGAATCTAGGGTTCAATGACCGGGGTCGATGCACTCTAATCTATGATTAAAGTAATAGAATACAAATTATCTTAGGGTGCCCTACACCAACCCTTCTTGGTTCATATCACGAGAATTAGGGGTGAGTATTATTCGATTTTGGACCCGAAAATCGAACCGAATAAAAAGATTTGGTTCGGTTTAAAAAAAATTCGATTCGGTTTCGGTTTCGGTTTTAAAAATATTAAAAAAAATTATTCGGTTTCGATTTCGGTTTTGGGTTTTGATTTCGGTCCAAAACTTAAAATCGAATAAGAAAATTATATTTATATTAACAAAAAAAATTGTAAATAAATCGAATAAACCGAAACCGAACCGATTTAATTCGGTTCGGTTTAATTCGGTTATGGACAAATTCGGTTCGATTTTGCTTATTCGGTTTTCGGTCGCATTCGATTTTTGGTTATTCGGTTCGGTTGGAACCGAATTAACCGAATGCTCACCCCTAACGAGAATGGAATGCTAACAACCACCACATTAACCTCCCTAGTTAAACCAAACTTAGCCGACTTTTGTGATCAGCAATAAAAGGTATAGCCTCTCTGGCTAGGTGCACGGTCACGAAATTGAACTGCAGAAGATACATGAATGTACATGTATATAAAATTGAAGGCACCGAGTCCAAAAAGATATACAAATGCAATATAAACAAAGTTCTGTGCGTTATGTCGAAAAGAAATGCACATTAACTTAGATCGACCGGTCGCACCGCACGCGAACGACTTCAACGAGACACAGACGAACCCATAGTGTTTACAGGGCTCTTGCCTCTTCTTGACAACCTAAGCTAATAATGTGGTTCGGTGATGGGGCTTTTGTGCATGCAAATTCCTACAGGATGGATGGGTCAGGTGTCCTTTGTGTTTTTTAGAACCTTGTGTCCTTGAGGCCATTGTAAGGGGAAAATGAGAGGTTCCACAAAATTTGCAACTGGGCGGAGGAGAGAGAGAATGGTGCTGTTGGGACCTACTCCCCCTCCTAAATGCCACGTTAGAATGGCTCCCCGTACCACAAGTGCCTTTGAGTGCATGGGGGACAAATGTCATGGATTCAATAAGGGACATCATGCATGAGCTCATTGTTCCTACAACCAAGGGGAGGGAGAAGGTGAGGGAGAGAGTGGCTTGAACCTCATCTTAGTTGTGGCCCCCAAATTGAATTTTTCTTGGATATCTATATCCGAGCTACTATTTTGATCGTCGTGGAACTGGTGTGCGTTGGCCCTCAACTAGCACATCAACATTAGCCTCCCAGTCCAGAGTGTGCCCATGTTAGTAAAAATAAATCAATAGTTGGCCGCCACGTGGACACGAACTAGCACAGATCAGTCCCACGGACGATCAAAATAGTATTTTTCTGATCTATGTATCAAAGCTTCATAGGTTAAGGGATTCAACCCAGTAGTGACCAAGATATGACTTTGGTAAGGTATGGTCCTTTAAAGTAGATCATATCAATATCATAAAAAATTGATCGGACCGACTAGTTGAACCGGTCAATATGTAAATCAATAGCCTTTTCGAGGTGATTTAAAACTACCGACATATTGTTTGTTCTAAAATTTCGGTCAACCTAGTCGACTCGGCTGGTTAGACAATTAAACCATCTGACAAGTTTGATCCTGATTTATTTTGGACTTTACATGCAATCAAAGTTAATGTTTGTTTCTTAACTAGTTCTATTAAGATAAACATGCAGAGCTTCTAAGTAATATATATGTAATTGTGTACTATATAATAATATCCAATATAAGATTGTAAGCTTTTGTAACTGGTTCAATCCGGACTAACTTACTGGTTGGATCGGTTTCTCCCAACCCAGTGTTCTAATCGAGTCGATCTCTGGACCGATTTTTAAAACATTGGATCGGATATCTACCTGTCGTACCATGTCTTACCCGTATTATAATGGATCGGGTCCAAGACGAAGACTATCCGTATCTGGACCCGATAACAGCTCTGAAACAGAATATTTCGAGTTAAGGCCAAGGAAGTGGTAATGACACTACTGAATCCAAGTTGATGTTTTGTTTTTGGCAACATTATCACATGCTTATCCTCCATTAACAAACATAATTAACAAGTTGAACAAAATTGACTTCTGACCATTTTGTACTTAGGTCATAATTATATATGTGATTGCCAGAAATGGCAAAGCTAGGTTCATCTGTATGGAATTGTAACCACCACTGTTTCTACAGTTCTACCTACAAAACTTTAAGCCATATATAGGAGGTTGATGTGTGTTGAGAGACATTTGTCATATCAAAAGTTTGAGCTGGTGTGTGACCTGAACGATTGACAACAACATTATCCATACATATATATACACACATACACCTAAAATTATTTTTCAGATGTAAATAATCAAATATATAGTCGAGATTTATAAAACTATAAAACAATTTTATAAGTTTTTTTTTCTAAAAAATAATTTTAAAAATAAAATTTTGAAATCCTATCCAAACATAGTTGTGGGTCCTTGGAAGTAGAGATGTAATGATCACTTAGACCATTTAGGACCGGATTATAAAAATCTCGAACATATAAGCCGGACAATTATTTCACCACCTTTTAATCCCATCCGTTCAATCACAATCTAATCCATGTAACATAAGATGGCAGATGTTTATAGAACATTACCCATATATAAAGCAGACATGGGTAGGGGTGGCGATGGGTAGGGTAGGGTAGGGTATGGGCAGGAAGAGGGTAAGGCAGGGTAGGTGTAGGAAATAATAATGCCTTGTTCTCTTTGCTAGGATTTGTTACAATATATATAGTGTCTACATTTGGGCTTATGGGTATGGACCATATTTACATTACAAATATAATCTAACACCCCCCCTCAAGTTGGAACATGCAAGTCACAAATGTCCAACTTGGAAAGGAAAGAATCAAACACTTGCTTTCCAAGGGACTTGGTGAAGATGTCAGCCATTTGAGAAGAAGTAGGAACATGCGAGGCCATTACGGTGCCATCTCGAATAGCATCGCGAACAAAATGTAAATCCACCTCAATATGCTTACTGCGCTCAT
>JANAVB010001938.1:0-7500 GCA_029216955.1 Iris pallida | reverse complement strand
ATAAAGTTAATTTTATAATTTTTTTAAAGAGATGGATTGTTTTTAAAAAATTATCTTTAAACGTAAATATCTTTTTAAAATGTTATTCAAAAATATACTTAATATTAATGTTAATTTTAATATTATTTCTTATGTTAATTTTTTTGGTGCTAACTTTATTGTTGATATTAATTTTAATTTTAATTTCAAAATTAACATTAAGTTTAATTTAACATTAACATTAATATTAACATTAATATTAACATTAACATTAAATGTAATATTAAATTTAAGATTAAGATTAAGATTAAGAATATAATTTAAAATTAAATTTAAATTAAGATTAGAATTTAAATTTAGATTTAGATTTAGATTTAGATTTATTTAAAGACAAAAATAAATTTAAATTTAAATTAAATTTAACATTAACATTAAAGTTTAAATTAATGTAAAAATTAAAAATTAAAATTAATATCAACATTAATATTAAGATTAACATTAAAATTAATATTTTAAATATAATTTTTAAAGGTATATTTATTTCTAAGGATAGATTCTTTTTTAAAAAAAATTGATCACTATTTTAAAAAATAAATGGAATAATTTATCTCTCTCTATTTTTAAAATAAATAAAACCCTCTGTGTTTAAAAATAAATTCATAGATAAGCTTTACTTTTGAAGGTGGAGATATGTTTGTTTTTAAGAGTAGAGAGTAGAGATTTAAATATTAAAGAGAAATAAATTCAGAAGAGAAACATACGTATATTTCGGCCAGATATTTTGAATTTCTTTTCTCTCCGTAAAAAATTGGTCTATCCCGTAAACTTATCCCGTATAAGAAAGGGACTATATATATATATATATATATATATATATATATATATATATATATATATAATATTCTGCGTGCGGCCCCTTCGGAATCTAATTATGGGTGATCATTTAGGATCGACTTGTGCGAATCATTCATGACCGGATTGTTTGAAACCGTAAGTGTTGATATAGAGAATTATAAAAAGTTTGGAACATATATGTCAGAACTATATATATATATATTATATATATATATATATATATATATATATATATATATATTATATATATTATATATATTGGAAAAAGGTAAATTTTATTCCAAATGAAAAGCCATAATCATACAACATACAAACTGAGTGGGACTCCCACTCAACACTCATCCATTCTCCATAGCGTTCACATCGAACTCAATGCTATGGAGAATGCCAACCGGAGATGTGACTAGTCCCTCAAAGATCCGGCGGTTTCGCTCCCGCCAAACATGCCAAACCGCAGCGCCAGACGAACTCTGGTTGTACGGAACCAGTCATGACCTCGACCCCTGCTATCTCGTATCACCGGGATGATGTCCCCAATGTATTTCCCAGAGGCGCACACTCCCAATACCCGACTCTGCTCCGACCATATCTGCCATGCCAGAGTGCACTCGAAAAAGATATGTCTAATAGACTCAGGCTCCAAACAGCAAAGCACACATTTGGGGTCCGGCACAGGCACTCCAAAAGAACTCAGGCGATCCCTCGTCAATAGGCGACCCAGAAGAAGCTTGTAAACACACAACTGCATCTTTCTGGCCAGACCCTTACACCAGACGAACTCGTAATCAGAACTCAGAGGGAAAGTGTGCCGGATAAGATTGTAGCAACTACGGAACTGGAACTCCCCCGAGCCTGAAGATAATCCAGGCGGCTCCCAAATCCATCGATCCGCAGGCAAAGTCGGATCAATGACTGTAGACATGATGAACCCTCCCAGCTCCTCAGTGAACCGGTAAGATTCCGGCCTCCACTCTCCATCTCGTAAGATCCGACTACACGTCAGACATCGTCTGTCCTCCGAGTGAGCCGGGGATCCCCTGATGTCTAGCAACGAACGCCGATCTATCCAAGGGTCCCGCCAGAGGTCCGTACCCGACCCATCCTTCATGACCCACCGGATAGCAGACTTGAGCACACCCCTGTGTCTCAGGACAGTCTTGAACGTGACAGAATGGTTGTTATTAGGTGAACACGTCCAAAAATTGCCTGTTTCACGTATCTGCTGTACATCCAGTCCGCCCAGAGAGACCCTCCGCTAATGAATCTCCAGGCCAGCTTGAGCGTTGAGGCCTCCCTGATCTCCAGCAACGGCCTGAGCCCCACACCTCCCTCCTTCCTGGGATGACAGAGCTGCTCCCACGAGATCGCATGCATACCCCCCTCCAAAGGAAATCAGCACATAGACGCTTCACTCGCCGAATAGTGGCCACCGAGAGGAGGATGGACTAGCCAAAAATGAGCCACAGCCGAGATCACAGATCTGATCAGCTCTATGCGTCCGCCAAAAGATAGACCGACGGCTTGCCAGCCTTCTACTCTCCGCTGGACATACTCTACCAGGCCCTGGCAGTCCTGATCCCGTGCATAATTGACTGTGAGGGGCACTCCTAAATAACGCACCGGAAGATCACTCCTCGCAATACCCAGGACATCAGCCCGCTCCTCCTTCTGGGAACACCGAAAACTGAAGTAGACCCGACTCTTATCCCTGTTCAGCTGGAGACCCGAGAAGGACTTCAGATCTTCCATAATACCCGCAAGCGTCTGCAACCCCATCATTGAAGGCTGGATGAAGACCAGTAGATCATCAGCATATAAGGTGGGTAACTGGAGGGTCCATCCTCCGAAACAGAGGCACCAGCCGTCCACGGTGCACTGCCAGGTCCATCAAGCAAGTAAAATATTCCATCACCAGCGTGAACAGGTAAGGGGACAATGGGTCACCTTGCCTAAGCCCACAGTTGCTCTGGAAGTACCCATAAGGAACGCCTGGATGAGAACTGAGAAAGTAGGGGACGTGATGCACTCCCTGATCAACGCAACCCAGTGATCCACAAATCACATGGCAGACATCAGATGGCAGAGAAAGTCCCGATTGACCATGTCATACGCCTTCCTCAGGTCCAGTTTAACACAAGCTTTCTCCCCACCAGGTCTGCTGAATCCCCTACCATCTCATGTGCCAGGAGGCTATGCTCTGCAATCGACCTCCCTTTGATGAACGCAGCCTGGTTTGGAGAGACCAAGTCCTGCATGATTCCCTCCATCCTCCGGCACATAAGGTGCGTAATATTATAAAGATAATTACAATAAGCAATAGGTCTGAAATCTGCCAATACTGCGCCCTCCTTCTTAGGCACCAAGGTCAGGAAAGTGTGATTCAGCTCCTTCAAAAGCTTTCCCTTAGTGAAGAACTCCTGGACCACCTCCACGACCTGAAGCTTCAGAATATCCCAATGGCGCTTGAAGAACCCACTGCTGAAGCCATCTGGATCAGGGGCCTTGTTGGGGTCCGCCACCTTGACAATAGATTCCACCTCCTCCAATGTGACAGGGGCAAGTAGGATGCTATTCCCAAATGGAGTCACCAACCGCTTCGTAACAATATCTGGGAACACGGACAGGTAGTCAGTCTGAAAATATAAATCAGAATAGTACCTGACAGCCTCGCCCTGTATCTCAGCCGGCGTCCCCACCAGAGTGCCATCCGCATCAAGAAGCTGGGATATATGATTCCGATTCTGTCTAGTCCGGATAACGTCATAAAAGAACTTGGAGCACCGGTCTCCATCCTTCAGCCAGGAACATTTGGCTCGCTGAGCCGAGCTAATTTCCTTCTGCAGCCTCAGAATGTTGACTTCTCCAATCAGCTCCTTCTCTCTAGCCGCCAGATCTCCATTAAGCATGTCAGCTTGCAAATCCTGCTGTAAAGATCTCAACTCAGCCTCCTTATCTTCAAGTGTGGTCTTGGACAACCCCTGCACCCAACTCCTGAGAGCTCTTTCGTGGCCTTGAGGCGACGAACCAATCGGAATTGAGCCGTCCCCTCCTGACCGCTAGACAGCCCCTCTGCGACAGCCTCTAGGTAGCCCTCCGAGAGATACCAACTGTTGTTATACCTGAACGGACGGAACTTCCCAAGAGATCGAGCAGAGAAGCCAACCCTGATGGGGGAGTGATCGCTCGTCCCTGCTGCCAGACCCTCAGCCGAAGAGTTGGGGAAGTGATGGAACCACTCCCCGTTGCCCAGAGCACGATCAAGCTGACAAGCAACCCTGTTGTGAGTTGCTTTGTTGTGCCAAGTCCAGATGAAGCCTGAGCGAGACAGTTCCCGAAGTCCCGCAAGCAGGAGGCATCTCTGAAAATCATAAAGGATAGAATCGGGAACCGGCGGCCACCCAGCTTCTCCCATGATGCATAGAGCGTTGAAGTCCCCGATCAAGAGCAGAGGAAGACACGACGACTCAGCAACATCGGAAATACGAGAGATGTCGCTCCATAGTGACTCCCTTCTCCTTCTGTCATTGTGGCCGTGATAGACCGCCTCCAGTAAGAACCGAAAGCCACCCTTGTTCACGAAGGAGATGGCAATCAACTGCTCCGTCATCAAGATCAAGTCACCATCCCAACTCTTCGAGTTCCAGCGAACCCAAATCCTGGTCATGTCACAAAGGGCCAGGTTGTGCAGCTGGGCCCAATGAAGGGGTCCGCTGTAACACCCACTTTTCTAAAATGAGGATAATTTTGAACTTTTGTAAAAGTTTATTATTTAATAATAGGATTTATGATTTATGGGAATTTTTTTAATAATTTAATACTATTTAAAATTGGTGAATTATAATTTTGATGTGTTAGCTAGTGAACTCTAGAACTGTTGAGCCTAGAGACTAACCATGACCATGGGGATCTAACCATGTGATTAGAATGACTATTTACAACTTTTTAGACTAAGATATTTGGTCATTTTATGACTTTGAATTATTTAAGATTTTGATTAATTGATGAATTTTAGATTATTTTAATAATATTTAAATTGATGTATTATGATTTTGGTTCATTTTTCATATTTTAATATTTTGGAAAATTATATATTTTAATATTGTTTTTATTGGATTTGTTTAGTCGGGTTTGAGTTTCGTCTCGTTCCGACTTGTATTGTGACCCGGTAGCTTAAACTCTAGATGGGATCCAATATTAAGTTAAGCATGGCTCACAAGACCCAACATTTAAGTTAGTTAATTAAACTAATTTTTATCATGTTAGAATGGTTAAGTTAGAGACTCAAACTAGATCATTTTGACCCCAAACTTGAACCTAGTCTAGACTTAACCATATGAGACTAGAGAGGGCAATTAGGATTTTCCATTAGTCCTAATGGACACTTTATGGCAGCCACCTTTAGGAGAGAATGATTCATTTCATTCATTACAATCTTGCCTCTTTTATTTTCCTTTTGTTCTTCTTCAATTTTAGAGAGCCTTCCCATTGATTTGATCTCCAAATCAAATCATTCCTTCACCAAACCTTCCCTCAATCATTTCCATTCTCCAAGGGAAGGGTGCTACCAAGGATTGGAAGAGGAGTACAAGGAGGAGTGTCCACTTTGAGGGATCTTCGTATCGGAGCCGTGTCCTAAAGGATTTATTGGGACCACTCCAATAGGTAAAACCCATCCTCTAAATCGATTTTTTTATCTATCTTTTATCATGCTCTACCTTAGATGTGATTGAGACTGTATTTGCTATGTCACCTCCATTCGGAGTGTATATACTGTACAGATACCTTTATATTGTTAGATGTTTGACCTAGGACAGCGTTCTACCGCCGACGCTGCGGCGTAGGCTGGACGTACCCACTTCTCGTCCCTTACTCTAGGGTGCAGGTCGTGACACATTTTTAGTGGTGGCCCATGCAGGTCGAGTTTGTGTAGTGGTATTCGAACTAGAGTATCACTACAGCCTGCAGTAGGAGTAGGACATATTTTTGAAGGTACTCAATCACAGTTAGGATCCCCTGAGAGATTCTGGGATGACCCTTGAGAATCTATTATAAAATATCTCGAAATTTGATTCTAATAGTTTATATTTATCTTTCTTGGTTAGTTAATGAATTTAATTTTTGGGTATCCATTGTTGATTTAATTTAATTTTTGTCAAGATAAAATTATATGGGCTAGGTCATCTAAGTTATGGAATCTAGTCTTCTACAGTCACATTAGCCAGCATGGTGAGGACATATAGTCTGACTTTGGATATATTTCTCGGGTGTGGGAATTTATGGTTTTCGCACCAAGCTAGCGGCATCGCGAAAATTTTAAATACCATGATTCTAGAGGTACGTGCCTAAGTCGAGGACTTTGTGATTATCGTAGCCTTGCTTACTAGTATGACGAGAATTTAGATTACCATGATTTTGGAAGACGCATATGATTATCAGATTGTACCTTAAATATTCTTGAACATGTTTTCTCTACTTTTGTTTCAGTCATTCTCAAAAAAAAGAATTATGTTTGTTTTGTTTGTTTTGCTTCTCATTATTTAACTTAGGAGTAGCTTTAGCTGTATTATAAACCTTGTGTAACTTCTTACTATGAATTTTTCTTAATACAATGAATCGATGATTTGCTAGACCTTATCTTGGATTTGATATTATAGCTCTGGTTTCAAAATGGTTCTTTTTTTAAACAGATAAGCAGAACAGATTTTATCGTTATTTTCTTCTTGCTATTATTTTGTATTAAATAATAATAATAATAATAAAACTGTCTTGATTACGTCAATCACCTACTTTGCAATCTTGGTAGGAATCTAAATGTTGGTCTTGATATAGAATTTGATTTTATATTGGTACATAAGAATATATATAGTGGACACAGACACTTTGTCTGACACGTATACATGCTACACTTGATTTTTCAACCTATCTAAATACATATTAATATGTTGTTAATGTTAAATTTCCAAAACCCTAATATTTCTGATACAGTACAATATCAGAGACTGGTTCTTTCTTTATAGTTTAAATTCGTAATTTAAATATAAATTTTATGTTATTAGTTTTGTTACATCACTGCACATGTATCTTATACACAAGGTTTCAATTCTTAAAGAAATTGGTTGAGTTTTGTGTTTGAACTTGTCAAATATGAGACTGTGTGCATATTAACCCTTAATACTGGATTTTAAATATTAGTTCAAATTGCTGTTTTAAACGTAATATTTTAAGGTATATACATTATTGTATGTAGGAATATAATGTTAGGTTTCATATTCTTACATGTTAGGTTGTGATAAACATTGGGTTGGTTTGATATTCGAATTTCTCCAAAATTCTAAAACTGAATACATGTTAACATTTTCACATTGATTTCAATTGTTAGTTCAATTTTAGATTTAATATGTAATGTTAAACTGAACTGAATGATTGAACCCAATTCATTTTAGGTTATAACCCATGTACTCTTGACCTCTACACTAATGTACTAATGTTCACAACTGCCATGTAAACCTAACCCTTCATCTCTATGTTCATATATATATATATATATATAGATATATATATATATAGATATATTATATATATATATATATATACTTCATCTCTATAGTTTATATATATATATATATTATATATATATAATATATATTATTAATATAATATATATAT